>VHZZ01022180.1:7966-28034 GCA_009801015.1 Silene noctiflora | reverse complement strand
ATGATTGATGAGGAATTTGGTTAGCATCCAATGCTAGATATTTTCCACATCCTTCTTGAATACCATTTGGGCTTATTAACTCATTTTTTTACACTTGAGTTAAGGTTTGCACTTGGGGTTGCACCATCGGGCCATGGAGGAGGGTATAATGTTGCGGGATCCTCAGGTGCGGGGCATGAGGATGTGATGGATGATGACCCGGATAACCACTTTTGAGTTTATGTCTTTTACTTTTTTGTTGAACTTTTACCTATTTGGTGCCAAGTGGCACAAAACATTAGTTTCAGATGTTGTATGTGGCCATAAGGCCAAGATTTATCTTTTTTCTTAGACTTTGTGTTGATGATATCCTACATTGGGTGACCCCGAGTCACCGTACTAGTTTCTTTTGCAGGTAAACATTGGTTGTCGGAATGTTAGTGTCGTGGACGACCCTTTAGTTTGAGTACTCGACTGAGTACATAAGAGGGACTCGACCGAGTATAGCGCACTCGACCGAGTACCAATTGCACTCGACCGAATACCTTACTTCTAGTGTTTGGGCGGCATTCTGATTTGTAGCAACTCGACCGAGTATGCGGAGCACTCGATCGAGTACGACTTAGTCGATCGGGTATCTCCTATTCGACTGAGCGGCTTTAATTCGACCGAGTATTAGCTGTTTTAACTTAGATCATGTTATGATAGGATGGTATGGCTTGGATAGGGTATGGAGCGTTTGGTTTAGTAGTGGTCATAAGGTATGGTCTTGCTTAGGAAACGGTCATGAGGGGATATTGGTTTTGTTGGGTATGTCATGCCGGGGGTAACCCATACCATTTGACCTTGTGTGTCTGACCGACCTTGTTTTAGACGTTGTTGGATGGTACCCTTTGCCGTATACATGGAAGTAGTATAACACTAATGTGACTTTTGTCCATGCCCGCTCAGAGGGTGAACTTGGGGGCGAAGTTCTTTTAAGGGGGGTAGAGTGCATTGCGTGCGTGGATGAGATTTGCACTACATGTTTCTCTAAAAGAGTTGTAGTATCATGTTAAATAGTATGGAGTCGTAGTATCATGCTAAGTAGAATGCTATATACGTGTGTATGTGTGTTTTATGTGAGTGGTATGATAAAGCAAGCTATCACAACAAGTTAGTATGTGGCATGTGTTGCATGACCTTTATGTATGAAATGGGATAGATGGAGATGATGTGGGGATGAGGCTAGCGGATGGTGACGATTAGGTGAGTCGTAATAGTATCAGGTGAGATCTATCTAACTGGACTTTAGCGTTTGGACAAACCTTGGGGTCGGGGAGTCTAACTTCGGGGACGAAGTTCCTTTTAAGGGGGGAAGACTGTAATATCCGTCCCATTAGGGAACTCGTTGACTGACCTTAGGGACATTTGACCATGTTAGACTCGTTATTATAGACGCTTGTATTTGACCTAGTACGTGACACTCTGTCGAGTGTGGGGCACTCGACCGAGTGCGACTGACTAGGTCGAGTATGTTGGTACTTGACCGAGTGCCCGCTTGACAGCGTAATATAATATTACGTGGAAGACATGACTCTGAATCATTTTATTCTTTCTTTTTCGCAACCCTAGAAATTAGAACACTCTTTCCCCTACCTTTCTCTTCCCTTTCTACATTTCTAGCCTCTACCTAGGAGACCAACATAGGAATGGGTGCGTGCGTTGGTTCCGATCTAGTTATCCGATCGTCTGATAAGGTAAGTCACCGTCACCATCTATGAGTCTTAGATTAGGGTTATGGTTGTGCGTAATCTGGTTGTACCTTCGTTATAGGTGTCTATAGCGATATCTCGTGATCGTGTATGCTTTGATTGGTGCTTCTTGGATTGTTGTCCAGGTATGGTTTCCCTACTTAGTTGATTGTAGAATGATATGTATTGCAATGTGACGATATTTTCTACTTCTTTATGATTGAGTTATGTTTATGATATGGATAATTCTATATGGAGTTGGTGTTGGTATTGTGAAGCATTACAAGAGATGGTCTCACCCCCATTATTCGCTTTTTGTGTTTCTCGACGTAAGGGGGATGTGCACATTAATGGACTTGGGTTCGCTCATGCGTTGAGCGGGGATTTTGGTTGTAAGGTTCTGGTTCCCACTGGCGGTGTGGATTACCTATTGCAATGGGTAATTTGGCAGGGCTACACCACCCGGGATGTAGTTAGTTACTTGTTACTATTGGAGTATGGAAATTGGTTACTTTGGTTACTATACTATGGTTGTTTATGTTACTATCATATCATATTGTTGTATAGTTGACTGACCCCGTTGTTATTTCAAATCTGATGATCCATTCGGGGGATGGTGAGTAGGCTGATTGCAGGTTTAGTTGATGTTATGGATGCTTTGCTGCTTGGTGTTTTCTTTGGGATGGGAGATCGTCTGACGTAGAGGTTTCTGTAGCTTCTAGTAAAGTTATCAGTTGTATTACTCTTTAATACGTATAGTTATGTTGTCTTTCAGTCCCCGCTGTAACTTGTAAAGTATTTAATAAACGTTTTTGGATGGTCAATTTGATATGTACTTACATCGGGTAACCAAGATGTTAGCGCCCTTGGTTATTAGGAAAAGCCTAGTTAAGGCTCCTTGATAAGTAGGGGTGTTACATGTACAATTTGTGAGATACATGAGGGCACCAATTTCACTTAAATATGGTACTTTTGGACCAAGGATTTCTTCACCATTTTCTTTAGGGCGAAAAGGATCTTTATTGACATCGAGTGATCTCACAACCATTGGTGAACTTAATGGATGTGCTTTGTACATGTAAAAACGTTTTAGGATCTTTTGTGTATATATGAATTGGTGGACAAATTTTCCATTTGGAGTATGTTCAATTTGTAATCCAAGAAAAAAATTTATCTCACCAAGATGTTTTATTTCAAATTCCCTTCTTAAGTAAACAACAGTTTCAGTGAGATTTTCAAGGGTTCCAATAAGGTTTAGATCATCAATGTATACCGCAATTATAGCAAACCCCGGATTAGATTTCTTAATGAAGACACATGGACAAATAGCATTATTGGTGTATACTTATTTTAGCAAGTATTCGCTAAGGTGTTTGTACTGCATTCTTCCAGATTGTTTTAGTCCATATAGAGCTCTTTGGAGTTTAATTGATTAGATATTTCGTCCGTTGGATTTGTTTCAACAATTGGACCAAAAAATTTTCTTTTTGTTAATGAGTTAAACTTTGCTTGGATTACTTCCTTCCACTATGGTCAATCATTTATATTTTGGCATTCTTCGACGGACTGTGGTTCGAGGTCATCGATATGCTCTATGGCATCTAGAGCAAAGCAAACTCATTATCGGGAATAATTTTATTCCTATCCCAATTTTGTTTCGTATCGGCATAATTTATAGATATTTCATTGTTTGGAGGTATATGTTCCTGTTGAGGTGCAATTTGTTCATTCACAATTGATTGCTCAATCAAATTTTTAGAAAGGTCGTCTTTTCCTGAAATGACAACTCCTGTTTTCTTTTTTTTTGCGGAACTGAATTTTTTGCACCTAGAGGCCGACCACGCTTTAAACGTGGCCTGCAATCATTTATATTATCATGATCTCCTTCTGGGATACGTAATTTGGCGGAGCATTTGCAGCATGTATGTATATGCGATTTCGTCACCCTTCCCGTATCAGTAAATGCATCAGGCATTCTATTTGCAATATTCTGCAAATGTATGATCTTTTGAACTTCAATCTCACATTGCTTTGTACGAGGATCAAAATGGGCTAATGTTGGTGTATTCCATGAAATTTCATGATGTTCCTCAAACTTTAGTTTTTCTTCCCCTAACGATGGGAAATTTGACTCATCGAATTTGTAATCAAAAAATCTTGCTTTAAAAATATCTCCTGTTAGGGCCTCTAAGCATCTGATGATGGATGGATGTTGAAACTCAATTTGATTAGACTAATGTTGATGATGCCTTACGACAAATTAATCTCATTGTTATTTAATTGTGTGCCTCTTAAGTTTAATCATGTAGCATGAAGCTCCAATCGTCAATTCAAGGTTAGCAAAAAGATTAAAGATGAAGAATGTCAATAGTGTAAGAGTCATGGTGTTGTAAGATCATTAAACTCGATTTTATGTCTAAGTACTAAAAACAACAGTTCAGTCAACTGTGATTTTTGACTCGCCTTCAAAGAAATATTTCGAAAATCGTTTGAACTAGTGTTTAGATGCTTTCAAGTTTCACAAATGATTTTCTGGAAAAGTAATGAAGTCTTTGAAGAAAATTAGAGCTTTCAATATCTTGCAAACGAAGTTGCTTGGAGAATAAGACACTTACTATAAATGAGTTGTTTACTTTTACAAATATGAAAATGTTTGTGGTTCCCATAAACTTTACAATTTATGGTCTTTCTTGTGCAAAAATTTAACCCGTAATTTTATGTGCACTAAGCTGATTTCTTGCTAGAGTAAACACCGGTTTCTTGAGGAAGAATACTCGGTTTACTTGGAGAATAAACCATTCCTTACATGTTGCCCAAGTAAACTTATTTACATTATTTTTAATCACTTAACTTATGTTGTGTGAGATATTTTAAGTGTTATATATACTCTACTTAACACTATAAATACCTTACTCATATCATTTGTATAAGTGTGCAACAAGAGTTTTAAATCATAAAAATACTTAAGCCTTATAGAGAAAATTAACTTTACAAAATCGTTTATCATTTAACTATTATTGAGTCACCTTTTGCAAGTTTATTTTCAAGTCTTTTTAAATGATTTGTATTGCACTTAGTCATTCAAATCTTGTTCGATGATCCCGTGTTAGTACTTAAACTTTATCTCCTCCATTCATTGTGTGAACAACATTGAGATAAGTCTAGTCATGTAACAAAAGCGGGTAGAACCCAAACCAAGTCTTAGGATAGAGTTATCTTAAGCAACGAAGTCTTTGAAACAGAGTAGCTTTTGAACATGGAATCTTTCAGCGGAGTAGCCAAAAGAAAAATTCTTATTGCGGAGTAGCTTTAAGCAAGAGTCTTGGAAGTGGAGTAGATTTTAAGCAAATAGCAACCGGAGTACGTTGGGGAGTTTTTTTATTATTCGGGGTCTTAGTTTGTATGAGTTTACATCTAAGGTGTTTAATAAAATAGCGTTGGACGTAGGCCGAGGAGTAGTGACCGAACCAGTTTTAAAAATATCGTTTGTCGTGTCTATTTCATTCTTATTTCCGCTGCACACTCAAAATGACGTTTTACTTTCAGAAACAACAGTCGAGTACACAATGACTTTTACTTGCTGAATCGTTGTTGCATACTTCTAACTCTATAGTTCTAAGTATCAACTTCTCCTTTCTTCTAAGTATCGTCCAAAGTGTTATTGAGTTTTAAATAAGCTTTCATTAAGCTTAAGATTTTTCACCCTCTTCCCCACTTAGGTGTTCTCGCCCTTGACTCTTCAATTGGTATCAGAGCCTTGTGCTCTTGATATTGGTTAATTGCCAAAGAGGTGATCCTAGTCATGGATGGGAAACATACGAAGTACCATATCTTCAAAGGAGATAACTTTTCCTGGTGGAAACACCGTATGGAACACTATGTCAAAAGTGCTGATTATGAGTGATGGGTCATAATTCAAAAGGGTCCCCTTGCTATAACGGTCACTAACCCTAATGGGAGTAGTACCGTAAAAAGTGAGGCTGATTATGTCGAGGCCGATTATCGTAAAGTCGATAAAAATTCTAAGCCATGTACATTCTTCAATGTGGCATTGGTGAATAAGAAATTAATCGGATCACTGGATATACCTCAGCTAAATAGATTTGGGACACCCTAAGCCTTGATTATGAGGGAACGTCTCAAGTCAAGAAGCATCGTATTGACCTTCTCATGCAACAATATCAGATGTTCAATATGATGAAAGACGAGTCAATCAATGGTCTTTCTTCTCGCTTTTCCAGTATTGTCAATGAACTTAAGAGTCTAGGTAGAGAGTTTGAATGCGAGGATATAGTTCGAAAGATCCTTCGTAGCCTAAGTGAAAAATGGCAACCGAAGGTGACGACGATTGAGGAGGTTAAAGATCTGTTCAAATTGTCCCTCAATGAACTAATAGGCTCACTCATGGCACATGAGTTRASYCTCATGAAGCGTTCRGGTGAATGTTCCAAAGCTAGAGGTTTCDCTCTCAAATCAMCCTCAAGTGATGAGGAAGATGATGGAGATGACAAACAAGTCATGTACTCACGTAATATGGCGGATATGATCAATAGTCACAATCCTAAGAAGTTCAACAATTCTAGTAAAAAAACGTTTTCAAAAGAAAAGATGTTTTTCCACGGTGGCTTGTTTCAAATGTAGTGAGAAATGTCACCTTATCAAAGATTGCCCAAAGTGGAATGAGTTCAAATCTAAAGATAAACGAGATTTTGCAAAGAAAGATTATAAGCATAAAGTCATGTCTGCAATATGGGATGTATCTGATTCCGATGAGGATGAAAGCCTTGAGGAAGAATTAGATGCAAACGTTTGTATGACTACTCGTCTTGATTTCAATAGTCTCAAGTCTTCAAAGAATGAATCCGTAAAATGCCTTATAGCTCACTCCGACGACTCTGCTGATGATTCCGACAATGAGGTAATTAATCTCAAGAACAAGGCTAGAACCCTCTCTAAATAAAAGCTTTGTTTTATGTTTGATTATGTACTTCATAAGTGTCTAGCTAAAAATGAGAAACTCGACGCAATACAAACTCAAATTGAGGACATTGCCGAAGAGAATGTTGGTCGTAAAGAATCTCTAGAAGAGATAAGAGAAAGTAACATCATCCCCTCCCTTAAAAAGGAGATCAAGAAATTGGGGAAAGAAAACCTTGATCTCACTAACATTACTAGCTCGTCAAAAGCCACAGTAGCCTCTACTGTTGTTTCTGATGTTGAAAAATAAAATGAGTCTTTGATTAATCATGTTAATGCTTTAACTAAAGAACGAGACTCTCTGCTAGTTGACCTCACCTTGTGTCAACATCATAACAAACAACTTGAACAAATTGCTTTGTTGCAAGTGACGAAGCAAGTCATGCTTAACATGCTTTTGACAAATTAGGACAAATAAATCTTGACCATCTTGCTAAAATTGAAACATTGACCAAAGAGATAAATGATGCTAAATATTTTTACAAGAAATGGGAAGGAAGCCAAACTGTTTTGGACTTTATCACAAGCCAGTCCCAAGAATATGAAAAGAAAGTTGGACTTGGTTTCAAAAGAAACAGTGGAGTGAAATGTGGCTTTGGAAATCAGGAACCAAGAAAAACTGATTTTCGAAGAAAAAAATATGTTGGCCTTCCTGAGTATATCATTTGCTATTATTCTGGTAAGATCGGTCATGTATTTAATGGATGTCCTAAAAGATTGAATGACTTAAACAAGAACATCAAGGTTGCTAATAAGGTGTGGATTCGCAAAGATTTGACTAATGATGCGATTCACAAAGGGGGCCCTAACTTTTTTGGGTTCCTAAACTAACCTCTTGATTTCTTATAGACATTAGTGAGAGGCCTCAACAATTGGTACTTGGATAGTGGATGTTCATGTCATATGATGGGAAGTGAAAACCAATTTCTCTCACTAGAAGCCTACAATGGTAGCACCATGACGTTTGATGACAATAAGAAAGGTGAAATAATTGCAATCAGGAAGGTTGGTAAGTCATCGTCACAATGTGTCGACAAAGTTTTGCTTGTCAAAGGTCTAAAGCATAATCTCCTTAGCATATCTCAATTCTGTGATAATGGTAATATTATTGAATTTTCTTCTAGTGAATGTCGTGTCCTAAATGGGGATACAAGGGAAATTGTTTTAGAAGGAAAACGTGTTAAAAACGTTTACAAGACTAATCTTTGTGCATTGTTTATCCGTACCATGTCTTGTATGAGTGCTTTAAAGAAAAACGACCTATGGATTTGGCATAAAAGATTAGGTCACGTAAATGCTATAACATTGAACACCCTTAAGCGACTTGACTTAGTCGATGGCATTCCTAACATTAAATTTCACTTTAATGGTTTATGTAAGATTGTGCTAGAGGAAAACAAGTACGAATCTCCTTTAAATCCAAAAAGTTCGTTAGTACACAACAACCTCTTGAGTTACTTCATATTGATTTATGTGCACCAATGCGTGTTAGAAGTAGAGGAGGCAGTCGTTTGTTATGTGCGATTGTTGACGATTTCTCATGATTTGTTTAGCTTCTCTACTTGAGTTCTAAAGAGGAAGTATTTGATGGATTTTTAATTTGGTTGAAAAAGGTACAAAACAAATTTGATAAAAAAACTCATATCTTTGAGATCTGACCATGGAACTGAATTTGAAAATGCATCATATATTACTAATTATGACGAGAATGGTATTAGCCATAACGTTTCGGCACTATACCTCAACAAAACGGGGTTGTAGAACGTATGAACCATACATTTGAAAACATGGCTAGGACTATGCTCATTAGTAGTAAGTTGCCAAAGAACTTTTGGGCCGAAGCCATCAACACATCATGTCACATTTATAACTGTGTTATGATCTGAAAAATGATTAATAAAACTGTAACACCCCCACACACCAAGGTGCCTTACCTAGGCCACTTTAGGCACAGGAGTCCTACCATCTCGGTTTCCTGAGGCAATGTATATCAAATAGACAATAACGAAACGTACTTTAAGTAAATGATTTAACTGATTACAACCGTCTATCCAAAACTGTTTAACAAAGATAAAAAAGATCCAAAAGATAAAACTATTAAAGTCTCCAAGTTTAAGAACTAGCTACTGAACATGGACACAGCGGAAGCCTTATAAACACATGATGATCACCCAGCTATTCCGTACGCATATATGCTAAACCTGCTCAACAATTGCTCACCATCCCTGAATGGATCACCACAGTTTTAAAACAATTAAACGGGGTCAATTACTGACAACACAAACCGAATATAGACAAACATTACAAGCAACACCAACTCCACCATCACTCCATATCACTGACTACACACCCGAGGTGTGTAGCCCTGCCAGTGGGGGACCGCAGCCGTTCCCACCTAAGCCCCGCTCATCTTATTCGAGCGAAAACCCATTTTTATTAATGTGCACATCCCCTCCCGTGGCGGGTTCCACGGAGGGCGAATCAAGGGCGTGAAGTCACTCCCGCAAGTGACCCCACTCAGGCGAGGACGCACCTCGCAACACAGACCGTACAATGAATCCACCATACCACAACATACATCAAACATCCATAAACATAATAAACCATATAACAATGCCAAATATATGAAATCAGTAACCGAGTAGGGAAACCCTACCTGAAAAGCAATCACCACGAAGTAATCAATCAATGCTCAGAAACGCTCCTCTACGAATTCACCTCCTATACAAGCATACAATTACACAATCACAATCACCACCACCAAAACCCCACCCCCAATTAACCCCCACAACACCCAATTAGGGTTTATACAACATAAACTAAATGACATGAAAACGGTACGCAAGACTTACCCACGAGACAACGATCAAAACGATGTAAAGAGCTTCGGAAACCGACGACTCTAGCCTTTGGATTTGCTAATAACGCGAGGAAGACAAACTTACGTTCTCTCTTGATTTTTGAAAGGTTTTTAAGAAAGATGAATTTTGAAAATGAAAGAAATTGTCGATCGTAATTAACATATTAATCTCGCGTTATTAACAAAATCCGACTAACAAGACCCGTAAGACAGACTTACTCGATCGAGTAAATGACGTACTCGATCGAGTGCCCCTTACTCGATCGAGTGCCACACGTACTTGATCGAGTACCCAACAAACATACTCTGATTCTAAAACGCATCTACTTACTCGACAGAGTAAGTCCTACTTGATAGAGTAACTACATGCACAGAAAACCGTAGTATTACAAAAACTCCCTACGAATTGGTAAAAGGAAGAAAAACTAATATATCCAATTTAAAATGCTTTGGAAGCAAATTGTTTGTTCACAAAATTGGAAATGATAATTTGGGTAAATTTGATGCTCTTAGTGATGAGGCCGTATTTGTTGGATATTCGGATCGTAGCAAGGCTTATAAAGTGTATAATAAACGAACTATGAAAATGGAAGAAAGTGTAAATGTCATATTTGATGAGTCTAGTCTTTTTCATTCTAATACACAGGAAGAGGATGATGAAGATGATGAGTACTTTGAGCTTAGAATGATTCGACATGACATGGATGGTGTACACGAAGGAAACGACGAAAATGAGGAGAATCAACAGTCCGAGAAATTGTTGATTGATGAACCTGGCCAAGAGATAGGGGGAACAGAACCGCCCACTTCACAAAATGAGGCTAGTACATCCAGGGGAAATAGGGAAACACTTGAACAAAATGAACCAACACAAACAGCCCCAAATTCACAAAATGAACCAAAATCCGAAGTTGACCCAACCGTTGATTCAAAACCCAATGATGCCTCACAATCCATAATCATACCAAAGAAACAGATACACCAAAACTCTCACCCTCTTTCAAATTTGATCAATGACTTGAATTCGGGAAGGAAAACAAGATCATCCCTAAACAATTTATTTGCATTTCATGTGTTCCTCTCTCAAATTGAACCGGAGAATATCACCATTGCACTTGAAGATGCTAGTTGGGTGATGGAGATGCAAGAGGAACTTAATCAATTCAAAAGGAATGAGGTATGACATCTTATCCCTAGACCTACTTATAATACTGTGATTGGTACTAAATGGGTCTTTCGCAATAAGATTGATTATTCCGGTAATATCGCAAGGAATAAAGCTAGACTAGTGGTGCAAGTATTTAAACAACAAGAAGATATTGATTACAATGAAACCTTCGCACCAGTAGCTAGGCTTGAAGCCAAACGTATGCTAATAGCTTTTGCGGCTCACAAAGGCATCAAACTTTTTCAAATGGATGTCAAAACAGCTTTTCTATGGTTATTTATAAGAGGAAGTCTTTGTCGAGCAACCACCGGGTTTTATGCACAATTAATTTCCAAACCATGTTTTTAAATTGGACAAAGAACTTTATGGTTTAAAATAGGCTCCAAGATCTTCGTATGATCGTTTTTCAAAGTTTCTTTTAGAAAAAGGTTTTGTGCGAGGATCCGTTCATAAAACATTGTTCATAAAGTCACGGTGTGGTAAACTGTTGATTGTACAGATTTATGTCGATAACATAATATTTGGTGTAACGAATGAAATCCTTTATTTGTACTTTTCGAAACTAATGAAATCTGAGTTTGAAATGAGTATGATGGGAGAACTAGGGTTCTTCCCTGGGCTTCAAATTAAGAAAACTCAAGATGGTGTGATGATTCATCAACAAAAGTACATAAAGGAGATGCTAAGTAAGTTTGGAATGACTAAATCAAATCCCTTCTCTACGCCTATGGTATCATCCATCAAGTTAGACAAAGATGAGAATGGTAAGAAAGTTGATGAAATAATGTATCGAGGTATGATTGGTTCATTGGTTCATTACTTTATTTAACCGCTAGTCGTCCGGATATTTTATTTAGTGTGTGTCTATGTGCTCGTTTACAAGCAAGTCCTAGAGAATCACACTTCATTGTCGTAAAACGTATTCTTAGGTATATGGTTGGAACACAAAATTTGTATCTTTGGTAGCCCTCACATTGTCCTTTCGAGATTTTAGGATACTCGGATGTAGATTATGCCGGAAGCACCGTTGATCGAAAGAGCACGTCCTGAATTGCCACTTTCTTAGGTTCGTATTTAATATTATGGGCGTCAAAGAAACAAAACACTATTGCTCTTTCCACCACTGAAAGCGAGTATGTAAGTGCCGCATTCTGTTGCGCACAAATTCTTTGGGTTCGATAACAATTGAAAGATTATGGTATTATCTTTGATTCAAATCCTATTTTTTGTGATAATACTAGTGTTATTAATATTTCCAAGAACCCAATAAAACATTCAAGGACTAAGCATATTGACATAAGGCATCACTTTTTATGTGATCATGTGGAAAAAGGTTAAATTCGTCTTAAATTTGTAGAATGAAAAATCAAATAGCCGACATTTTTACAAAACCGTTGGAAAGAGAACAATTAGTAAGACTTCGATTGTAAATTGGTTTGTTTGATTGTACTTATATTTTATGACAATTTTCCTTATATCATTGATTAGAGTAGATGTTACACATATTATGTAATATGGGTGATTATGTGTTGCATTACATGATGAATTATATGGTTAATTTGCATGGAAATCCAATGGGTTAATATGTTGCATGCATAGAGCCACTAAACTACCATCATTATCCATCATATCTTACTTTGCCACTTACCCATGCAAAAGCCGCCTAAACCCCACCTTAGCCGGCTAGAGTCAACCTCTCAACCAACCGAATAAATGCAAAACACTATTCATCACCTCCACCTCATTTACAATGCTAATATTCAACTTAAATATGATGAATTCACTTTTCACTTTTGAAATTTTCAAAAACCTTTATCTTACCCAAATATTCCATAAAACCGTCAAAAAACTCCCTCTCCCAATCGTTACTTTTACCTTCACTATAAAAGTAATGTCTCCCAAATCAACTAAACCTAAAACCTTGAAAAAAATCTGGGATTCATATAAACCAAAGGCACCATCAATTGAATCGAATACCAAAGGCCTTGATTTTCAACTCGCTCAAAATAAAAAACCACCAAAGAAACCTAGAACCTTTGTACCCAAATCATCCCCAATGCCAAGAAAGAAAACAGTTGTTAATCGTCCCAAAACCGCAGCAGATGCAAGGAGGTTTTCGAGTCGAGTTTTCAATCGGAAATTTGATTTGAATATGCCGTATGAAACTAAAACCGAGGGAGAAGTGGGTAGTTTAAGGTTTATTGGTGAAGTTGATGATGATGGTGTTCCAATCTTTCAAGAAGTTGAGGAGATTGTTGTGGATGGAAACAAAGATGATAAGGAAATTGTTGGTGAGGAGGAAAATTAAATTGAGGATGAAGGAGAGAAAAATGAGGCGAATGAAAATGAAAATGTGAGGAAAAAGAAAAGAGTGTGGAAAAATCAAAAGAAAAAGAAGAGGAAAAAGAGGAGAAGAGTGATGGGAAATCAAAGTCAAAATCCAAATCAAAATCAAAATCAAAAGAGAGTGTGAGTAGTGATGTGATGTTAAAGTACATAGTGAGTACTCGAAATAGAAAGGGAAGAGGAAAACCCGTGAAGGAGAAAAAGGATGAAGGAATGGGAGTTGTTAAGGAGAAATTGAATGTCGTCTTTGAGGATGACGAGTTATTCAAACATGAACCCGTTCCAAAACCGAAAACCAAAGCCCGAGAAACCCGTTTGAACTAAAGGAAAAAGAATAAGGAAGTTTATGATGAGTTCAATAGTGCCATGATCCATATTTTTTTAACAAACTTCCGTACTGGTGTGACCTCTCGTTAACATTGTCTAGATTTTATGCACATTGAGAATATCATTTGTGATAATATAATCAATACTCTTTTGAATGTTCTGGGTAGGACAAAAGACAACAAGGCAGCTAGGGATGATTTGGCAGAGATGGGTATTAAGCCCGAGCTGGCAGCTAAAAAAAAAGGAAATCGGACTTTCTTGCCACCGGCCGCTCATACTCTTTCAAGGAAGGAGAAAATAGAGTTTTGTGAATGCTTGCATGGAATTGAGGTGCCAGAGGGCTATTCGTCTAATATTAGAAGCCTTGTATCGTTGCAGAATCTAAAACTTATCGGTTTAATGTAACACTCCCATTTATCTAGAGTCTTTAGCAAGACATTCCCAACTAAATAAGACTGTTACCATCTCGAAGATCCGAGGTAATGAATAACAAAGATAAACAAACTAAAGTACTTTAAATAAATTTAGTGAATATCAAACTTATTACAACATCCTTTTTAAAGCTAAAGTATCTCACAGCGGAAAAGTAAAACTAAGCATAAAATAAATATCGTAAGAAAGCTATGTGATCTAAACTCTAAGTCAGTCCAGCTCCTCACGTAGGTCCCTTAATTCCCAAGACAGCTAACTAAAACCTGTTATGTGAATCTTCTCTCCAATTAACCGGAAATATTAATCGGTTCATAACAAGACGTCATCAATTAAAGCAAACATCATTTTATTTTTGACATGCAACACAAACACACGTCAACCAAAGGTTGAGTAGGATAAATAAACAACAATAAAACACACAAATTATATATATGCTTGCTCACTTTAACAATAGAAACTTCTTTAAACAACTTGTTTCTTCCCTCTCGAAACAATTCATCAAGTAAGTCACTCACAATTATCACTTAACAAACTTTTTTTGCACTACGTACTGACCTTTTGTTTCCTGCAAAGGTGACCCAAAAAGGGCGATGCTAAGGCAACTTCACCTTCTTATTTGGGTATAACGAGAAAGAAATCAAAGTACGGTCATGTAACTGATACTTGAAAATAAGTATACACAGTTTTGTTGGAGAAGACCACAAGTAGTCGGAGCCTCAAAGGAACGTAGTGTTTGGGTTAATTTTCATATAATGGGCTAAGAGCTTAGTAGTGAGGAGGAGGTGGGTCGACAGCTAAAAGGCCCAACGGTCGTGCAAGGAAGAGAATGAGTAAGGTGTAGGCTTAGGTAGAAGAAGGCCCAGATCATGAAGGAGAAACAGGGGATAGAGAGCTGCCCAGATGACGGATAAGGAAGACTTGGAGGCCAAGCAAGTCCAACCCTAATTAGGGTTAGGAGCTATATAAGGAGAGGCAAGCAAGACAGAAAGGATATATACAAAAGACCTAAGAGCTACATCATATTACATATACTAACAAACTATCTTGCCTCCATTGTAATCACATTAAAATTGCTAGTGAATATCTTGGAAGGATACTGTCTCCTTCATGTGGTCATTTCCCACATTGGGTTTTTCGCGTCACCAAATCCCTTATGTTCATTCTCTTTATTTTACGTATTATAGTACATACAACATACATACATGACGATTCACATATATGACCGCTTTGACCCTAAATTAACTTAGTACGTTAAATATACCAAAACAATTTGGCGCCCACCGTGGGGCATAGTGGTCATCATCGTTAACCGTCCAAAAGTCATAAACCAGACACGACAGAAAGCAAATTAACCGCTCCCTCTAGGTCTGAAGGAAGCCAGTCCCCGAGGATGCAAGCAGGCACGCCGTAAGCGCCCAGTACACAGGCAGCGGCGTCAGGGCCAGGTTCGAAAGCAAACCTTCCACCTAAGACTAGCCAACCGATGGTAATTAGGGAGGCAGAATTGCCACCAAGAACAGAAAGAGAGGTAACTCTTGTCCAAGGAATCCAGGATGTTCGTTATATCAGACACCGGGCTCAACCACCACCTAATCCCACCCAAATCATAATCAGTGGGATGGACAACTATTAGAGGACCATTGACAACATGATAGAACAGAACCGAAAAGCAAAGGCTCAAGTAGCAGAGGAGAATCGAGCAGTTTGGGCGCACATAGATGCCTTGCAGCAAAGGGTCACACCAACTCCAGTGCAATAGCAAGTAGGATTCAGACGCAAGTTACCAATTATCTGGGTAAGGCATCAAGAAGTAGGGAGCAGTCTCGGCTATTCCCCTCCGATTTAGTAACCAGATTGAATCTCACAGGGACACCTCCAGCAGGCGGGATAATTCCCCACGGGCTAGGGTAACTCACACTAGACATCTGGCCGCCAGCAAGCAGTATGGGATCAGGTAATACACTTGTTAATAATTTGGTTACCACTAACCAGATGCCTGGTGTTGGAACTGTCGGTCAACAGGTAACAGATTGGCAATCAGGCTCCCTAGTCACGATCATTCCCTTGTCTGCGAGCAGTCAGAGTTCGGTGACAGCCTGGATATAAGGCATCTCCCAGAACCATCAGGCGGTTGTATTCAATCCTAGCATTAATTATAACAGCATCAGAGACCAGTAATATTTGGAGCTCAGGGAGATGCTGAGCAGGATTCCAAGAATGTCAGCTCCCTAAGAAAAGGCGACCTCTAGCAGCTATGCAGATTCCCCATTCGTAGATATGATATCACTGGTCGTTGTGCCAAAGGTATTCAACGCCCCTACCATGACACTCTAAGATGGTACCACAGATCCTTTTGATCACATCAACCAGTACAAGCAGAAGATGATGGTCATAATAGCAACAGAACCCCTGAAAGAAGTATGCATGTGCAAAGGTTCGGTTCAACACTGTCAGGAGCCGCGTTGCAGTGGTTCGTTGGTTTGCCAAATAGGTCAATAGCCACATTTGCTGATCTGGTAAACGCATTTACACGGCAGTTCGCCGGTAGCAGGAGACCTGAGAAGCACACCAACGACCTCTATCGGATAGTGCAAGGATTCGATGAAAGGATCAGAGAATTTGTCACCAGGTTCAATAAGGAGAAGGTAGTCATCAGAGGGTGTGACATACCAACAGTTGTGGAAGCATTCCGACAGGGATTGCATCAGGACTCGGACCTATATAAAGAGTTAACGAGACATCCTTGTCGTACATTCGAGGATGTCCAAGCAAAGGCTGCAGAAGCAATCAGGGTTGAAGAAGATATGCTTTCTAGGAGGCAGATCCCAGGAGTCGAAAATGCGGTAAAGAAAGCAGCAGCATAAAGAAAGGAGAAAAGGTCTAAACCTTATAACAGACCCCAGGAAAAGACATTGCATAAACTGGAAGGTAGGGAGAAGCCACCATCACCAAAGTTGAATGAATATAGCTTCACCACTGGAATGGCAGGACTCCTGCAAGCCCTCAAATATCTTGGAGATAAAGTCAAGTGGCCTAAACCGCCGGTAGAGAAGCAGTCATGGAGGAAAGATGGTCGGAAGAAGTATGAGTTCCATAATGATATTGGGCACAACACAGAAGACTGTTACAACCTACGGAGGGAAGTTAAGTACCATTATGACCAAGGGAACCTAGACCACCTGTTATCACATAGGGGCAAGCGGCAGGGTAAGGTGAGTACTATAAGACAAACCCTACCCTCACCACCACCTATGTGCACCAAAATAATAAACGTGATAACAAGAGGTTCATATTTGAGTGGGTTGACATACTCATCCGCGAAAAGACATGCCACTAAAAGCAAAGGCAACAAGCCAGAATCTTCCTACATAATTAGCTACTACAACCTGCCAGCTGTCACCTATGATGAAATAAATGTTCGTGACGACCGGGAGCACCATTATGCGTTGATCATAACATTGTCTATGGCAAATTGCATAGTGAGGAAAGTCCTAGTAGATACTGGAAGCTCAGTCAACCTGATTATGTTGGACACCATAAAAAGCATGGGATTCAGTGAAAGAGATCTAGAAAAGAAGAATATATCGTTGTTAGGATTCAGTGGAGAGACCGCTCATTCACTGGGAGAAATCACAATCCCAACCTACGCAAGAGGAGTCAACAACCAGGTAAGGCACCTGGTGATTGATGACCCAACTACCTACAACGTTATTTTAGGAAGACCCTGGTTGCACTTAATGAAAGCAATCCCCTCAATATATCATCAATGCGTAAAGTTCCCCATACCATGGGGAGTAGAGGAGATTCGAGGAGATCAAGGGGAAGCCAGAGGATGTTATAAGAAAGAATTAAAATGCACTGTCAATCCGCCAGCATAGCAATCACAGTGCTAGCACATCCAGAATTATTATTTTGAGCCACCTGCTGAAGAGCTAAACAAAGTCACCCTGGATGAGCTGCAACCTGAGAGAATGATGTTATTAGGAGCTGAGTGTGCAGGACATATCAGACAACAGCTGGTTGAGTTCATCAAAGCAAACATAGATTGCTTCGCCTGATCCCACGACAACATGGTGGGAATATATTCGTCTATCATAACACACAAGCTAAGTGTAGACCCCAAGTGCCACCCAGTCCAAAAAAGGAGAAGGAAGTTTGCAGTCGAAAGGAACCAAGTCATAAACCAGGAAGTAGACAACTTGCTGGTTGCAGGCAAGATACGGGAAGTAAAGTATCCACAATGGCTATCCAACGTGGTAGTGGTACCAAATAAGAATGGCAAATGAAGAGTATGCGTGAATTTTAGCGACATGAACAAGGCATGCCTAAAAACCGCTTTTCCGCTGCCTCACATTGATGCCATGGTAGATGCCACAACAGGACATGAGATGCTAACATTCCTGGACGCCTTAGCAGGTACGACATATGGTATAAACTAGTACTAGCACTTGTTACTGCATCGTATAAACTGCGTCTTTATTTCGAGTCACACACCATACAAGTCATGACTAATTATCCGTTAAAGTCTATAATGACGAAGCCAGAATTATTAGGCCAAATGTCAAAATGGTCAGTACACCTTAGCGGGTACGACATACGGTATGAGCCCTGAACATCAATCAAGTCACAGGCATAAGCAGACTTCGTGTTAGATTTCAGCCCTGACATACAGGTGCAAGCAAAAGGAGAAATCCTGAGCTTGGAGGAAACCAAGAATGGAGAAATCTGGACACTACATATAAATGAAGCCTCCAACCAGAGGCGAGCAACAGTAGGCTTGGTACTAAGATCTCCCCACAGAGACCTAATCGTGCAAGCAGTCAAATGTGAATTTAGGGCAACAAACAATGAGGCGGAAAACGAGGCAATCGTGTTAGGATTGCAGATGGCACTCAATCTGAAAGTTAGAGAGCTGCTAGTATGCAGTGACTCCCTTCTCATTGTTAACCATGTAAATGACTCTTATGCGGCCATAGATTTGAAGATGATAGCCTACCTCAAGGTGGCAAAAAATATAAAGCAGAAATTTAAAAACTTCAAAACAAACCAGATTCCCAGGGACCAGATAGTGGAAGCTGATGCGCTGGAAACCTTGGGGGTAACATTTAAACCAGCAGAGCTGTCCAACATACCAATCCTACACGTACTGGAGCCAGCCATACAAAAGTTGACTGAGGAGAATGAAGATTAGTCAGGCGGTGGCCAAGATCCGGACTCGGTTAGGTCCGCTGCAGTACTAGCAAACACAGACGAACAGCCAGCGGACCCTGACTGGCGACAGCCGTTTATTGAATGGATGACAGAAGATAAGCTTCCAGCAGACAGGAAGGAAAACAGGAGCTTCAGAATAAAAGCCTCGAGATTTGTCATGGTTGATGGCATACTATTCAAAAGATTGTTGGTAGGGCCCTACTTGAGGTTCTTTGACAAAGCAGAAGCACAAACGGTGATGCATGTCATCCACAGTGGAGAATGTGGAAACCATGTAGGGGGCAGGAGCCTCTCGAATAAAGCCCTCAGAAAAGGCTAATTCTGGCCTACTATGAGGAAGGATGCAGTCGAATACGTTAGGAAATGTGACGCATGCCAAAGATATGCCCCAATGATACACCAGCTAGAAGAACTTATACATCCTATCATCTCGCCTTGGCCATTCATGACGTGGGGATGGATATTGTAGGTCCACTACCCAAGGCTCTAGGTAACAGGCTATACAAGTTGACTGTAATACTACGGTTTTCTCTGCCTCTGGTTACTCGACCGAGTAGGACTTACTCTATCGAGTAAGTTTATGTAAATTGGGATCAAAGTCTGTCTATCTGGTACTCGATCGAGTACTCATGGGACTCGATCGAGTAAGGGCCACTCGATCGAGTAAGTATGTATTACGCGCCTATTTAATCAGGGTTTGCTAATAACGCGAGATTAATTATTATTACGGCCGACGGTTTTCATCACTATCAAAAATCATATTTTCATTCAAAACTCTTCAAAAACAAAAGGGAGATCGTGCCTTTTTCCTTCTCGCCCTATTTTTAAATCCAGGAGTTCGATTAGTCGGTTTCCGGTGTCGTTTGCGTCATCTTGTTCCTTGTCTCATGGATAAGTTTTACATACTGAATTCATGCCTTTTGGTTAATAATGCTTAAATCCTAATTGGGTATTGTGGGGTATTTGGGGATTTTTGAGGGTGGTTTGTGATTGTGTGTGTTGTGTATATGGTATAGGAGGTGGATTCGTAGAAGA
>VHZZ01022163.1:20230-32397 GCA_009801015.1 Silene noctiflora | reverse complement strand
ACATCTTGCATTCCCAGTCGGCAGACCGGCTGCCGGTGGCATGCCCGACTGGGACAGTTCCTGCATCTTCTTCACATTTCTGGCCAAGACTTCAAAAAGCTGCACTCCTAGCCGGTCGACCGGCCGCCGGTGGCCTACCCGGCTGGGAGACTCTGCCTCTTTTCTTCTTTTCTTCTAAGTGTAGGGTGCCCAGCCGGCTAGCCGGCTGCCGGTGGCCTACCAGCTGAGAGCCCTCTTTAGCTCATTTTGACTTCTTTTTTCGGCCTATCTCCAAAATTACCCCGTCTCTCCGACTTTGCTTCGCCTAGATTAGTCGAGACAAAGGCAAAGGTAAAAATAACGACGATAATAGTAATATAAACCGACTTACCACTAAATGCAATTAAAACGACTAATTATTACAAATTAGTGAAAGTAGTGAGCTTTTATACGATTAAGGGCACAAAATCGATTCGGAATAAGGGAATAATGCTGGGTAAAATGCAGCTTATCACTCAATCTTATAGTCATTAAGCAGCTCCAACCAACGTCTCTGCCTCATGTTAAGATCTCTATGAGTGAAGATATACTTCAAGCTCTTATGATCCGTATAAATGTTGCCAGAGACTCCATATAAGTAGTGTCACCACAGCTTGAGTGCAAACACCACTGCTGCTACCTCAAGATCGTGAGTCGGGTAGTTCACCTCATGAACTTCCAACTGAAGGGACGCATAAGCCACAACCTTACCCTTCTGCATCAAGGCACAACCAAACCAGACTTTGACGCATCACAGTAGACATCAAACTCGACGCCCTCTTCTAGTACAGTCAACACAGGAGCAGTTTTCAACCTTTTCTTGAACTCCTAAAAAGCAAATTCTCAAGCCTCGGTCCCAATGAACTTGGATTCCTTCTTCATTAGCTGAGTCATCGGCCTCGCGATCTTAGAGAAGTCATGTACGATACGACGATAGTAACAAGCTAGGCAAAGGAAACTCCAAATATCGTTCACGTTCTTCGGACTCTCCGAATCGACCACAGATCGAATCTTCGACGGATCAACCATAACTCCATCGCCAGATATCACATGGCCCAAGAAGGTCACTTCCTTCAACCAAAACTCGCACTTCGAGAACTTATCATAAAACTTCTGCTTACGCAGAGTCTCCAAGATAACACGAAGGTAACTCTCATGCTCAACCTCATCTGTTGAGTAAATTAGTATGTCGTCTATGAACGACACGACACATTTATCCAAATACTCGCTGAAAGTGCGGTTCATCTGATCCATGGAAACTGCAGGTGCATTCATCAACCCAAACGGCATAACCACGAACTCATAGTGATCATACCTCGATCGGAAAACAGTTTTAGGAATATCCACTTTCCTTATCGGAATCTGATGGTAGCCAGACCTCTGATCGATCTTAGAGAACACACTAGCGCCACGGAGCTAATCAAACAAATCCTCAATCCGGGTTAAAGGATACTAATTCTTGATAGTATCCTTATTCAGTTCATGGTAGTCAATGCACTACCGCATACTACTATCCTTCTTCTTGATGAACAAAATTGGAGCACCCCACGACGAAGCACTCGGTCGAATAAAACCTTTATCAATCATGTACTCAAGTTCCATGTTAAGTTCCTGTAACTCAGCTGGTGACATAAGATAAGGAGCTTTCGAAATGGGACCAGTACCAGGCAACAGATCAATCGAGAACTCTACATCTAGCCCAGGAGGAATACCAAATAGATCCTCAGAAAAGACATCAAGAAACTCCTTAACCACAGGGATATCTTCTAACTTCAAGTCTGCTGAAACATCACGAACACTGCACAGATATATCTGATGACTCTTTCTACCCATGCTAACCATCTTCAAAGCATAATCCCACTTGACGGTAGGTGTAGCTCTAACACCCTGATAAAAAACCCTCGAACCTGTAGGACTCTTAAGCACGATCTTTTGATCACGACACTGAAACCTAGCTTCATAACGAGCTAACCAATCCCTGCCCAAAATCACATCACACTCCCCTAGTTTGAATTAGACAAGATCAGCTGGAAGGATCGCTCCTGCAATACTGACAGACACGTCCTTGAACATAACGGAGCAAGAAACAATCTCACCCGGAGGAAGGAAAATAGAGGTAACAATGGATGATGAGGAAGTGAGTCCAGCTCGGACGGAAAAGGATTCGGATACGAAAGACATCGACACACCCGTATTAAAAAGAACAAAAGCAGATAAAGAGTGAACCAGAAAAGTACCCGTAACCACATCTGGATTAACATATGCCTTAACACGATTCATAACGAACACACGACCAGTCTTCAGAGCATCAGCCTTGGGAGCATCAACCTTTTTCTTCTGGGGACAATCGGCAGCTTTGTGTCCTAGAGCTTTGTAGTGAAGCATGTGACAGGATTACCAGTGTCGCAATACTTACCCGGGTGGTAAGCCTTTCCACATTTGAAGTAAGACAAATCCGTCTTAGCTTGACCCTGATCACGCGGAGCATACAAACGAGCCTCAAACTTCTGCTTCTTCTAGGGAGAACTAGAAGCAACAAAAGGCCTCTTCACAATCTTACCCTTCGCACTCTCTTCCGCCTCGGTACCAAGGAGAGAATCATAAATACTAAGAGCACGATCATAAGCCTGTTGGAAAGAAGTCGAAGGAATACCATACATAGCATTTGGGACCTTAGGAGCCATATTCTTCTCACAACGACGAGTCCTTGACACCTCGTCCATAGCAAGAGAAGTGAGGAATCGTGACAGCGTCACGAACTTGTTAGTGTACTTCTCTACAGTCATGGAACCTTGCTGCAAATGAAGGAACTCCTGCTCCTCCTGCCAGCGCATCTTCTCTGGATAAAACATTTTCTTCAGAGCCTCAGTGAAGACATTCCAACCATACCATGGCTGAACCTCCAGACCAGCTCTAGAAAGTGCCTACCATTTGTCGGCCTCATCCTTAAAATAATAGGTGCCTATGTTCACCTTCTAATCCTCAGGACACTCAGTATCTAGGAACAACTTCTCGATCTCTCAGATCCAAGCCTCCGAAGCTGTAACACCCCTACTTACCAAGGAGCCTTAACTAGACCTTCCCTGATAACCAAGGGTGCTACCATCTCGGTTTTCCGAGGTAAGTACATATCAAATTAACCATTCAAGAACATTTATTAAGTACTTACAAGTTACCGTGAAAACTGAAGAACGGCATAGCTATACATATGAAAGAGTGATACAACTGATGACTCTACCAGAAGCTACAAACATCTTTATGTCAACCGATCTCCCATCCCACAGAAACACCAAGCAGCAAAGCATCCGAAACATCAACTAATCCCGCAGACAACCTGCTCACCATCCCCAAATGGATCATCACAGTTTTAAAAACAACAACGGGGTCAACCAACTACACAATAATACACCATAGCATCACATATAAATGAACATCCAATGTAACCATAACCACATCCTCCAAACTCCATAGTAACCAGTAACTGAATACACACCGAGGTGAGTAGGCCTACCAGATTACCCATCGCAACAGGTAATCCATGCCGCTAGTGGGGATCGCAGCCTTACCACCAAAATCCCCGCTCACGCATGAGCAAACCCAGTCCATTAATGTGCATATCCCCCTTGCGACGAGAGAACGCAAGAGCCGAATAATGGGGGTCAGACCATAACAATCACATCCATATAACAATCATATCATGAATATCAGAAAACAGTAACAAAGATCATCACAGTGATACATATACCATTCTACAGCCAACTAAGTAGGGAAACCCTACTTGAACAGCAATCCGAGAAACGCCAAACAACGCATACATGGTCACGAGACACCGCTACCGATACCTACAACGACGATACGATCAGACCGTCTACAACCACAACCCTAACCCAATACTTACAGATGGTGACGGTGACTTACCTTATCAGACGATCGGATAACTAGGCCGAAACTAACGCATGCATCCATCCCCATGTTGGTCTCCTAGGTAGAGGCTAGAAAGTGAAGGGTGAAAGTTAGGGAAGAGATATTCTAATCTAAGGTTGTGGAAATTAAAGGGAAGAAAAGAAATTAAATGAAAACTGATTACGAGTTACGACTTCCGCATAATAATATATTACGCTATCAATCGTGCACTCAGTTGAGTACCAACGTACTCGACCGAGTCAGCCGCACTCGATCGAGTTCCCCATATTCGACCGAGTGTCACATACTAGGTCGAGTCTGTGACTAAAACTACGAGTTCTAACATGGTCAAGGTCAAACAAGTTAATTAAGGTCAACCAACAGATCCCCCGATGGGACGGGTATTACAAAAGAAGTATGATCATTTGCACCGTCATAAGTAGGGGGACGGTGACGAGCAAAACGATTGAACACAGTCTAGTGCGGATTGTTGTTGTTGTAGTTATTGTTGTTATTGAGGTGAGTAGTGAAACCTTCCGCCATGGATGCCAAACCAGCCTCTAGTCCCTTGATGCGATCAACGTCAGTCTCGCTACGCACCATCTGCAAGAACAAATGCTCGTAAAAGTGGTAGAACCTAAGTACCACTCCAAACAACTACTCATACACTCTACAAGCATAAAAAAAACCAACAAATCTTATTGGTTTCTACCCCATTTACTCTCCCTCATTTACTAGGCCATTTATTTTAGTCATTAACTAAGCGAGAGTTGGGAGCGTGTTTGCTCTGATACCAACTGTAACAACTCGGATTATAAAGCAACGATAATACGTAAAATAAATGAGAAATCAGAGTATAACACTGATAAAAGGGTCAAGGCGGCGGAAACACCTGACCAAATAAGGATTGATACTAAAACCGAAATCAAACTAATACATTATTAAAAATATCTAAACTAAACTGAAAAAAAAATCCTAAATTATTATTCGTCTCGCCCCTCGATGCACCCCAAACAACATCATCCAAACAACGACGAGCATTCAACCTGAGAATGGGGGTCGACAAGCAGTCATGAGTAACTAGATGTTCTCTCAGTCATGTTTACAACAATTGAATATAACGAACAATAGTTAACAATTGAAACGTGAAACTAGTAAACATGTGAGACCATCTCTACTCAAGATAACTTGATACAAACATACCATCAAACAAAGGCATAATAAGACAATCCCATAAGGTGACAAATCCAAACGAAACAACATACGATGAGACACAAACGGGACCAAACAAACAAAGGAACATAAGGCACAATGCTAGCCTCAAAGCATAGCGAATAGGGTGAATACCACACATCATACCGATTGGAGCATATAACCAATGCTTCCATACACTACGCATAGGGTATAAAACAAACTCCAGTGTGAAGTATATAACGGATACTCCACCGTACAATGTATAGCGTATCACCACTGCCTATGTGCCTAAGACCTAGCTAGACTCTCGGTGCAATAATTGTACACCGAACAACACTCGAGACCCAGAGCGTATAACTGACGACTCTGGACACCCCCGAACATAGACCAAAATAAATCCCAAACTGGGTGGCGTTAGTTCATTCCGTTTGGTATATAACTGATACTGCAAGTCATCTACACCATTCGCCATCGTGTACTTGCACAGTATAACTGACTGTAAAAACATGCGTGAACAACATCACGACTCAAATTGTAGGATCGTATAATTGACCATCCTACTTATCATACAAACATGAGTAACAAAGGGCATATTCAAACATAGTGTCATACTATAACTGAACATAACACAACATATGAAACAAGTATTAACAACCAATGTTATAGTAACCTTAACCATAACATGAACTCTAGAGGTGAGGTTATAGTAGCCTCGAATATAACATTAACAAATACCTTTGAGGTTATACTAACCTCAACCATAACCTTAACACGAAACTCAAAGTTATTCTAGTTCCAACATAACCTTGAGCCACAATCTTATGGTTACGTTAGTTTCAGCTATAACCTTAAATCGTATCCAATGTTATAGTAGATTCGGCAATAACCTTGATTCATATTTCCAAGGTTATGCTTGTTTTAGCCATAACTTGAGTAACCACCCAAAGTTGTACTAACTTCAGCTATAACACTCGAATCATCATCAAGGTTGTATTAGCTTTAGCTATAACTTTGAATCCCACTCTTGGCCGCCTATCATGTCGTCACTAGGGTTTCATTCGTAAACCCTAATTGCGCTCATGACACCTAAAATAAACATAAAAACAACATACGATATATAATTAAAACATTAAATCATATACAAACATATTAAACATAATATATCATGATAATAAATAATCTAACAAGTAATAATTATACAAATTAATTATTAAATCATGTAAATCACATCAATTGGCATAAACACAATTGAAAGAGAAACACCTAGCTACCTTTTTAGCGATTAATTCTCAAGATCCTCGTCCACTATGTAAATATGCTCTCCAGGAGCGGTCTCCACGCCTTCATTGATCCATCCAAACGTGCCAAAGGGAAACGTTCCCAATTAAAACACTAACGGTAAAATAAAACTATAAAAACTACGCGAAAACATGAAACTTACGACGAGAATAGATAGATCCAAGAAGTAGGATCGATCTGGGCACGAAAGATGATGAAGAGAAGAGGAAGAAAACGCATGAAACCCTAAAGGGGAAGAGAGGCACATGGCTCCAAGAGGAAATGAGAGGAGAGAAAAGTAGGTTTAAGGTTGAAAAGATGATAAAAAGAAAAGTAAGGGTTTAGTTTCCCCTCTTATTTATAGAAAAAATCATGGGTTTATTCCAATCTTAGGCCCAAAACTCACCCATCCATTCTAGTATCACGCGAAACCCAATAATAAAGTAGGTCTTCACCAAATTCGAGATAGAATAGCCAATTAAATATGAAAAAGGATATTTTCCCGAAAAAAAAATACGAAATATGGAAAAATAAATTAAGTAAATATATTACGGAAATTAGGGGTGTTAAACCCATCCACTCAATCGAGTACCCTTATCCACTCGGTCGAGTGACTCATTTCAAGAACCTTTCCAGATTTCTGGAAAATGGTCACTCGGTCGAGTGCCAAGATTCAGTCGGTCGAGTGACTGGTACTCGGCCTAGTATTAGCTCACACTCGACCGAGTGTCTCCTTATGGCTTGCAATTTCCGACTAAGATTGATAGGTAAGCCTCCTGCAAAAAAAGAGTAATGTTCGGAGGTCCATCGGCTCTCGGTGACCCGTCCCAAGTTAGTTGACACGTCACTACACTTATCGCCTCCAAGATATTACTTCTTTACTCATAGCTACTATACTAGCACGCTTCATTAGTCATACTTTAACAATGAGACTAGCAATTCCAAGCAAATACATGATAACAAGATGCTAAAGAACGGGACTAAGGCGCCTCACACCTTCACACACAATGATTATTCCCAAATCATGCTATACACATCACTCTTTTCATCCAACTTTCCACGTTAACATACACTATATCATAATGATCATACAATGCAAGATACCTATCAATTTGTTATAACACACATGATATCATATCACATTTCACATAGCGTCCACCCATACTTATAACCATCCACGTAGTGACCAACCGAGACAATAGGAACTAGTTTTGACATGAGGGCGCTTACTCATCCAAAACCGATCTCCCATTGTTCACAAGTCGGGTTCATTTTATTAGACACACCTAAGTTCATTTTGATTCTTTGGTTTAGGTTTCAAAATCGTCACTCTGATACAACTTTGTAACACCCCCTTCTTACCCGCCTAGATAATGGGAGGATGCTACCATCTCGGTTTCCCGAGGCAGTGAAATCGGAAGTACGAATAAGAAACATATAATATAAATGACAATTTTAGTAGATACATACATGATAAATGAATAACAAAAGCGAACTATACATTATACAACTCTTCTACCGACTACATCATCTATGTAACTCGACTCCAAGGCTCAGAACTCGTCCCGTCTTCCGCGTAACAACCAAACACAGCCTGTAAGAAAAATCCTCCCCATATGATCGGAAATATCATATGGACGACACAGGCCACCCCGGAAATAGGTGACAATTTACACACAACCACACACGATCAGTTTCAATAATACAATTAATCACGAAGGACAATAGACATGAATATGAAATGAAAATGTGAATACACAAACACAAGTCTCCACTCATCACCACTCCACAACCAACACACCGGTACCAAGGATACACCCACGGTACCCATAACCCGGTGACGGCATCGCCCACCAAAAAAGTCGGACCGCAGCCCGTAAAAAGGTACGCGGAACACACCAGTGGTACCGGGGCCGAGAGAGACTCGGATCCCCTGCCAGACGACGTGTCTCAACTACACGTGTCCCTCCATAACTCAAGTCACTATTTTGAACATTACTTTTGGAGTGGGAAACTCCAAGAGGCGACCCGAGCGTAATACGCTCTCCCAACCGCCTTACGTCTCAACAATAACAAGTATCACTGCCACAACTCCACCAACAACCTCTAATATCCACCACAATCACATATATTGCAATATACAACATAATATGTCAATTATGAAACTATTTCATGGATTATGAATCTTAACATGCGTAACATACTTATATCAAAAAAAAATTCATTCTCATGTTATAATGCATTTCCACCCACAATATGAGATTATCCATCAATTATCCAATCATCATGATATGATACGATTACGCCAACACAAGAGATTAATACATATTTCCACATACATGTTATAATGAAACTCAACCATCATAGTTATCACCTTAATGATTCATTTAACCACTAAGCATGTTATAATGCGAATGCTTCATTCATGTGAGTCTAATTACAACATCAACAACAACACATACAACTTTAATATTATTGAAACCAAGTAGGACTAACCTACCTTTTATCAATCCTCCAATTAGCACAAGCAAGTATACTAATATTGCTCTAACAAGTCACATCCTACAATTAATTAAATAACTTATATCATAATTGTGTTCTACAATAATAAAATACTCTTAATCCCTTAATTAAACCATTTAACTACCCCAAACCCTAATTAAATCCTCATAAGAAGAAAACCCCCCAAATCTAGGGTTACTAATAAAGAATAAGAATAGGAAAAGAGTGACTAACAACTTACAAAGGTAAAGAAATGAAAAAGAGAAGATCTTGAACACCAAATCTTCAAAAGCAAGGGGGAAATCTCCAAGGATAAGTTTTGTGAGGATATGAGGGGATTTTGGGTGGTTGAGAGAGTGTAGAGAGTTTAGGGTTTGTAAAAATGAAGGAAAAACTGAAATAGAGGCTTTTATAGCAACGCCCAAAACACGGAACCCAACACGCGGAAACTGGCCTGAGCTCGTGCACTCGGTCGAGTGCCCTAACCACTCGGCAGAGTGGCACACAACAGGAGCGGGGTAACTATTCAAAGGGCACTCTGTCCATCTACTCGGTCGAGTGAGCTCCACTTGGTCGGGTACTCTGTCTACTCGGTCGAGTGTCAGCCTTAGAAACTACGGGATATTACAGTAAATCTCGTGCGAATGTACAACTATTTTTTAGATAGAGATGCTAAAGAGCTTATTAGATAAAGATATAAAAATTAAAGTGAATTTAAATATCTAATGCCCTGTCCTTTTGGACTGAAGTCGTCTGAACCTAACTTAACTTAATGGATCTGAACTGAAATTATAAAAATTAAAAATAAAACTAATAATTACGTAATACATGTATATAACCTTTTATTATATTATCCTTGTAGCGTACCAACAAAAAAACTATATAATCATTGTAACCTTTATAATCACCCAAATTTCAAAGACTCGCTTTCATCAACCCTGATTTTTTTTATTCACCTTTCCAACCACCACTGATCACCCATTTTTTACGATCACCAAACACCATCAATCATCGGTGATATAAAAATGAAGAGCACAATGAAAAAATTGGTAATAGAAGTCAAAGCGAGTGTCCACGTTGAGAATGAATCCAAAAAAGACGAGAATTTCGAGAACATAACTCGAGGAGAGCTGTACATTGGCTCGTTTTCAGCTAAGGGGAACGGAGTACTAATCCAACTCGGATTATAATAAGATATTATCATTCGTATTGCTATTATTATTAGGTGTAATAATAAAGGATTCCTAAAATTGTTAGCATTAGCTTTCCTAATTGTAATAGAGTTTCTTATTTTCTAGTTTATTTCGAATCTAGTTTTATTCCTAATTTTATAGACGGGTTAAAATAAGGCAAAAATGCCAGCTTTAGGTCGGTTTAGGCATGAGTTTTAGGATATTTAGGTTAGTTTATTTGTAACACCCCCATTTATATAAGAGCCTTTAGCAAGACATTCTCAAATAAATAGAGTTGTTACCATCTCGGAGTTTTCGAGGTAGTGAATAACAAAGTAAACAAACCAAAGTACTTTATATTAAAATTTAGCGAATAAAGATTTTATTACAACTTAGCCAAACTGACACAAATGAAACAATTAAATAATTACAACTCGCAGCGGAAATAAATTAAATAAGCTGAATACTAAAAATAACAGCTGTCTCTAACTATGTGATCTAGACTTCTAGGTAGACTGTCCAAAATCCTCACGCATCCCCATGAGCTCCCAAGCAAGCTAAATACCTGTCAGTCAATCAGCTCCCAAAAAATTGGTTCATCACAGGTGTTCACGAATACACTATCAACCACAAGGTTGAGTAGAATAACTAACAACAAGTATAAGGCGAAATAAATAAAATGCACAATATGATATGATATGCAAATGCAAATATCAATGCAACTGAGCTCATCACCCGAAACACCCGTTCATCCCGCCAATCCCTGGTCCGGGGAAAACAATGCAATCATCCCAACCGAAGTTGAGGTAAACTCATCCTAGAGACAAATCCTGCAGAACCAGCCTGGAGAAACTAATGCAGTATGCTATGCAACAATAATAATTCATCCCAGAAAAAATCTGAGGTAACCAATGCAAATGTCATGCCAACAATAATTATTCATCCTAGAACGAATCTGAGGTATCCAATGCAAATGATATGCAACAACAATAAATAAGAATTAGTCAACCAATTCATCTCAGACACGAAGCTGGGGCATCCAACCATAATAATAAAATTCATCTAATAATCCAACAATTCACATTACTTAATAAACTGCACCAATCAATAATAATAATAATAATAATAATAATAATAATAATAATAATAATAATAATAATAATAATAATAATAATAATAATAGTAATAATAATAATACGAGTTGAGTAGTTATCCAACCTTTTTCAGCAAACCCAATTAAAGCAATCCAAGCAATTCAATTAAGTAGTAAAGCAATGCAGTTAACAATGCTTCTCCACAAATACGTCACCTAAAATATATAACACGATAATTAAAACCTAAACTAATTATGCTTAACTATTAACTAAATAATTACGAACATTAATATAAACTAATTTACGAAAACCCGACTACAAGACCAACACAAACACACGCCTTAAACCACTCCTTCACACGACTCCCACGATCACCACGGTCTACCACCAGGACCACACTCACCACCAGCCTGACCACCTCACTGCCACCATCACTCTCGCCACACTCACCATCCCCGACAACCACCAACCATGGCCATAACCCTAGCCCTAAACTCCCGACACAAACACTCAACCACCACGGCCACCCTCGACCGACGGCGACACCGCCCCTAGAACCGCCTCACGCCGAAGACTCCAACCATCCCATAACCTTCGAGGCTAACCTACTACAACACCGTCAAACTCCCTCTCCCTCACTCACAGCTTTCCGGCGACTCCTACACGAACCACCACCTCTGGCCACAACGACCGCATCAGAAGGTGCACTTGACTCCCAGGAACCCAACCATACCATCCATTAACCCAAAAACTCATCACACAGCAAAACCCATTCGTCTAAAGACTTGACACAAGACTCGACACACACGGCAACCTCTGCCCTTACCAGCTGATAAGTGCTTTATTAATATACTTTAACCCCATATATTAGCTCTAGTTTACTTGTCATTTAGCACTTATCATAGTGTTTCTGAGCTAATATTGTTATTCTAGTTGCATTTTCTTGTTTCAACATGTTTTGTAGGTATTTGAGCTTTTAGGAGCTAAAATCCACCAAATATGCAAG
>VHZZ01022142.1:13418-24424 GCA_009801015.1 Silene noctiflora | reverse complement strand
CAAGAAACAAAGTGGGCCGAAATTACAAAGCATATTTTCGGCTAAACTGGAGATAAGTCGATCGACCAAGCAGAACAGTCGATCGACTATTATTCGTCGCGCAATTCCTGCAATGCGCACTGAACTTCAAACGGCCGCCATTTCTTCGCTACTTGGGAAAATAGGGCGTTTTCGGTGGAGTTGGAAACCTAACAGGATAAGATTTAACCTCCAATTTGAATCACTTGATTATCATTTGTAGAACTCGAGTTATGGCTCTTCAAAGTAGGCATTGGTAATGTAAAACTCAAAATATCACTCCAAACTATCACCAATTACCAAGGGTCTAATTCAACCCTTAACCTCTTCAAATGTACGATAGGCTTCCTTAGCAGTAGGAAGTCTGATCTATAGCTCTTCYAAATCTCCATGTGCTYGAGAATMGGCTCAAAATGCGCAACMAAGTGTTATTTCCTGCAAAACCAATTCGAATACACCGAAGTAGCAATTTTAGAGAATTTGACACTGAAATAGCTCCTAAGAGCATCTAATGTGCATAGAAATGTGTGCCAAAATGGTAAGAAAAGTGAATATAAAATGCACACATCAGTAAGCTTCCTTATTCCGCAAGATAAGATATTTCGAGATTTTAAAATCTTAAAATAATATTTTGTAAATAAAACTCTAAAATATCCCGACTCGCTTTTAAGACAGTTTTAGAAAATAAGACGGTTTTTGACCCGGACTCCAAATGTACTCTAATTACTGCCAAAACGACCGTATCGACACGTAGATGACGACCAAGGGATTGACACGACTGTTTGAGCTACCACTTGTCGATGAATTTAGGAAATGTTATAAATCGCTCCGTATGTTTAAACATGCGGTCCAATCATCACTGAGTGTTTGGCGGGAGGTGCAAAAATGAGGTATCTACAAATATCTCTACTATAATTTGCAGCATAAAACTAAAGTGTTGCGTGCAATATGTTGCAATAGGCTCATTTTGTAGTAGTGACGGTAAATGAATTATATTTTGATTTAGTGGTAGTAGTTAACATAATTTTCACCAAATGTAGCGTGTAACATCAAACGAGGGTATTGTTGTTGTTAACTGTTGTTATTGAGGTGATAGAATTAGTGTTTCAGTAAGGCGAAATCGGAATTTGAAATTAGGAGGCAAAATATTGCCGAGTTACGAATGTACTATACTTCCTCCGTTTCATTTAATTCTTTACGTTTGCTTTATACACCTATACCAATGCACGTTTTATTTCGTCCATATCTTTAGTTTAATATTAATAATCCACTTGGTGAAACGATTTAAACAAGATCCCACATGACTATCTTTTATGTTATATAATAGAAGTTCTATTGAAAATTCTCCTTACTAATTAATTGTGCCGAAAAACAAACGTAAAGAAACAATTGGAACGGAGGAAGTATAAGGTAAGCTAGAAAAATATTTTTAAAAAATCAATTAAAAAGTTCAAGCATTTTTGAAGTATCAATTACCTTGCGAGCCACTTGTTCCAACTTCAAAGACTAAAGACAAGGGGAAAGGAGTCTAGGTTTTTATGAAAGATGGGATATTTTGGTGATTAATTGAATTTGAAGTGAAATTAGCAAATGTATGCTAGGTAGCATTCAAATAGACACGTGACACGACATCCCATGAAATTTAGTATACGGGATAATTATTTAAATTTAATAAAATATAAATTTTATAGTTATATATGTGTGATTTTATTTTGCAAAATTCTCACTTGTACCCCTCTACTATGGACTAATCCCATTTATACCCCTACTTTTCCGGAATGTCCGCTTGTACCCTCCAATTTCGTAGTTATTCTCACATATACCCCTTAAGTATAGTAAATGATTAACGTTGAGGATGAAGTGGGGTAAAAGGGTAAAAGATGAATGTTGAAGATGAAGTGGAGTCATATAAAATGAATTTGGAGGGAAAAACGATGCTTGTTGGAGAGAATAAATATTTCAATTAGGGCATCATATTGTTTACATAGCCCTTAACATCTTACTTGAGGGTACTTAACACTTCTTCCCCACTTTATAATGACAAGCGAGAATTCAGTTAACATCTTCATTGTTGGTGCTTAGTATTATAATGTTGGAGTATGGACTTTCCTTAAAAGTAAGGGTACAAGTGAGATTAACCTATACTTGAGGAGTATAAGTGAGGATAACTAGTAAATTGAAAGGTACAGTTGGACTTTCCTGAAAAGTAAGGGTACAAGTGGTATTAGCTCATACGAGAGGGGTATAAGTGGAGTTTCCCTTTTATTTTTGAAAAAGTATTTAATATTAAATTTATATAAGTGAAATAAAACTTGACATTGATTATAACTCATTCTAATTTTCAAAACCAAAACCCAACTTATAATCAATCTCTTTCGACATCTCATCACTCGTTTAAAGAACATCATTTACCCCCAACTCAAGTTATTTCCCCACCAAATTCAACCATAAAACAACCCACACCATTTACCTTAAATTTAATTTGATTCTGTTTGAAGGTATGTCAAAATACGATGGACATGTGTCGGACACGTGTCCCAATAAAAGAAGAAAGTTAGGCACGGCTTTATAAGTGTCAACACGTTTTATCGCGTGTTCGACACGGGTAGACCGATTAGGAGGGGTGTCAATATCACCTGAAACGTATGTTGGTGACAAAAAAAAAATGATGAATTATAGTGTGAAAAAATAAAGAGAAATTGAGGGGTGTTTAGCATGAATAGTAGTAGAAAATACAAGAAACGAAAACCGTTACAAAATGAAAAGTCCACCTTCAACTCCCACGTGGGTCCCATTTTCCGGCGAGTTATCCCCACCATTTTAACCGCCGCATCCCACCATGCGGTACACCTTGTCCACCTCCTCAAAACTAGATTACCATTATCCACGTGGCACTCCGCCACCTCATATATAACGGGTCCCACATGAGTTTGGCGCGCGTTGCAGGTCTTCATCTTTATTCCGTAATTTAGAATATTATTAAAGGGTAAAAGGGTAATATCAGTTTGTTAGCCCAACAAACAACCCAACTTTCAGTTCATAACAGACAGCTGCTTCGAAAGAGGGAACTTTTAACAAAACAAAAAAACGCAAACATAAAATTAACAACCCCCCAACTTCAACATTCAACAAACCCAGAATTAATTAATTTAATTTTAATTTAATTTAAACTAATCAACTTGTATATTAATCCACCAACAATGGAAGATTCCGAGGTAAATTTATTCACTGTTTTCCTTAATTATACCGAAATTTCACGGTCATTAAACACTTGTTCTAACTAACTGCTTTTTAACTTTTACCCCTTTATATATTTTTGGTGAAAGATTTGATCTTTATGTGTTTTCGGGGTTAATCGACTGATTTATGAAATGGGTATCGCTTAGTTTTCTGATTTAGGTGTTAAATTGTTGTTGGGTATATGTGAATTGATGGAATGTTGCAGAAAATGACGGCTTTGAAGAAGGCGTATGCGGAGATAATATTGAATACGGCCAAGGAGGCGGCGGCTAGGATAATGGTATCGGAGAGGAAAGCTCATCAGTATTCTCATGATCTTTCGACCACCAAAGAAGAAGCTCTTCGTCTTTTGCTTCGCCTCAAACAAACCATGGATGCTAAAGTAATGTGTATAATTTTCATTCTTTTGGTTTTCTTGATTTAGTCTTTGAAACTATTGTGGGGGTTTTATTGGAGATTTATGATTGTGTCAAATTTTGGATCTTTTTTTTTTTTTTGTTGGTGGTCATGTTATTATCATTTCTAATGGAGTCAATTGACTGACTATGTTTTCGGCTTTGGTTTTGGAGTGGATCAAAGTTGCTCATTGGAGATTGTGTGCTTATAACTTGTTTTCAAGTAGCAGTTATTGTTTTGAATTTTCGTTGACGGTTAGGATGTGTAGTTTCAACTCCCTTAGCCTTCGTAAGCTGGATTTTGGTACGTTAAAGAAATGTGGTTCTTGTTATTGATGGCAAGTTCTACTGAATGTGGGTTCGTTACGTTTTACTCAAATGAAAGTAAAATGTGATGAATATCTTGAGGGTCTGAGGATTCTTTTTTCGTAGTATTCTCATTTCCAACTAAACCAAAAACTGATTCTTTTTTCGTAGTTTGAAATATAATGGAATGAAACAATATTACTCGTTAAATTCTTTGCGCTTCTTATGCTATGAAGTGGCCTTGTGTTGTCATGGGTCATCCAGAAACAGTGTATGCTTTGAGGCAAGATTCATACATCTAACCTCTACCTTTCAATGGGCGGGAGTCTATGTAACACTGGGGTAATGTTGCTGTCAATTAAACAAGGGATTCTTGTTCTGAGTTTTATTTTTTTATTTATAGCGGATGAATTGCTTGGTTATAAGAATGTCTTTTGTTGGTTGGTGATCTCTATGAGGTAATTGGTTTTATGAAGTCGAGTTTTTCTTTTCAAGTTCCGTTGTGACTTGTGACTTCTGCTTTCTGATTCTTGCTTGGCGTTGGCGCTAACACTAGCTGTTGATAATCAGCTTTAAGACCTTGTTTCCCTTAGATTATCAACATCAATTGTTGTTATTTTGGCCAAAGTTTTCCTCTCCAAACTTTTGTAGTTTAGGTTTTAGACATCGAGTGTGTTAGGCATAATATTTTTGCTAACTCCTATGATTTGATGTCGATGCTCATTGTCTATTGGTGTGAGCTCATTGTCTATTTAGCGGGCTACTCATTGCCAATTGGTCTTAAGATGAAACCTAACTTGTTTTATAGACATGGGGTGTGTGCTGCTGGTAGTTGTCCGATTCTAATTATGGTTTCTTGATCTATCAATGCTGTTTCCCTTTGCTAGCTATTTTTAACTTATGCTCTTACCTCTATTGTTCGGTGTGCCTCTCTCATTTTATGTAATTGTATATTTTGTGCTTACGGTCTTGTCTGGCGCCACTTATTTTTACATTTCTCGGCGTTTAAATGAGGATTTGCGAAAAAAAGTACTTGAAATGAGTAATTAATTCTGTCACATCTACCAGATTAATGAAGTGGAGTTGAAATCCCAAGACCAACAAAGAAAAATTGAAGTACTCGAAGCCCAACTTCAAGAAGCTGAAGACATAGTGGGTAGTCTTCGGGCAGAGTTGAATGAGGCCCATATGAAGCTGGATAAATTTGCGAAGAACCAAATGGGTCATGAATCCAATCTAATGAACAAAGGTGACAATGAAAATGTAAGCTTGCAACCAGGGAACAGGTCATCTGAAGCTATCTTAGCTTCTCAGGCTGATAGGATAAATTATGGTTCACATGTGTGTTCTAGTGCAAATAAATTTTTGGAGGAATTTGGCTATTCTCGTGAGCCTGAAGTCCCGTCAATAATTAGTAGAAGGAAAGAAACTGGAAGGTATCTAAATGGATGCATCCAAAAAGTAAAAACATGCGATGAGAACCTTGTGGAAGGTCACTTTTCCTTGGTTGGAAGATTGGGTCACTCGGAAAATGTGATAGTTGATGACACTGCATGTGTTAAAGAAGAGAAACATGTTGATACCGAAGAAACTGAGAATCAGGATCCTCTTAATATGATGCAAGTTCTAAAATTGTTGAAAAGGAGGCGAAAACGAGGCTTTAGATACAGAAGACATAATGCATCCTTACCCAAGCATTCTTCTCACATGACCAAGGAAGTGCGTTCTGATCTCATGACCTCTCATGATTATGATGACATGCATGGAAGTGATGACAAGCTAACCGAGGTTGTGAACGAAGATAGAGAGGTGGCTAGCAGCTTGGCAGATACAAAGCTTAAGATGAAAAACTCATCTTCTTTAGACTTGGATGTTAAACTACTGGAGACTTCTGATGGGCTCTCTAGTCCACCATCAAGAGATAGGATTCTTAAGTACACGTTCCAAAGAAAACGGAAAAGGGAATCTGTTGATAGCAGTCTCTCTCACGAGGGGAACCCTTTAAGAAAAGAAATCGCAAAGAAACAAAATGGTAATCTCGAGCCTGTAAAATTCAGTGAAGCAACTGAATCTTCGCTTGGTGGTCGGAAAATGGCAGAAGTGGCACGTCAGGTTTGTCTTTCTTCAACATGTTAAGTTATGCTTCTTATGACTCTCTGTACTCTGGAGTAGGTATAAATGTATTTGTGTGTGACCACCAAGTATAGAATACCTGGTACTTTGACTATCGTTTGTGAACTGATTTCAGTTTAACATCGCGAACCTCTCATATGCCATTTTTTGAGACAGTAACAAAGGACAACAAACTGACTATTTGATGTTACATTATAGGAAGTCAGTCTACCTGTCAGCGTAACTTGCTTTGTTGCATCTTATATTTTATAAGATAAAATCAAAATGTTTTTGGTTCTAGTACTGTATTCTTATTTCAACGAGTCATTCTACGCCATTTGTGACCAGTTTTTGATGATTTTAGAAACCATCTTAAAGCTGGTTCTTATCAGATAAGATCAATTTCTTAAGTCGAGGCATTGAGCTGTGCAATAAGTTATTAAGTTAGAGCTTAAGTAGAAAATATTATGTAAGATGGAGGAAAAACAAGATTCAGGGTAATATTGTAAAGCTGTCTATACATCTTGTGAGAGTTGGTTTTACATTTTTCACTGCTCCTGATATCTGTTTCCATTGTCATAAGGGTCGTACTCGTACATATAATGCAGCAATATGACTCCAGTGTGTTAATGGCCTCTGTGTGTGGCAGAGACAGGTTATCTTACTTTAACACGGATAATGGGTTTCGGACACGGAAACATATTCAAGTGGCTCTCCGTGACTCGAACTTTTAGTCATGGAGCCTGTCCTCAATTAAGGGTACGGGTACGAGAAGACTTCTTTAACACACAAAATGAATTAGAAATATTAAGTATTTGGGTTTTAAAATGAAATGATGAGATATTTGAGAAACATCAAAAATCATTTTATGCTGATTGGAGAAGCTATATAGTATGTGATTATTCTGAATATATGATAAAACAAAATTGTTACATCGTGGGGACAAGGCATTTGAATTTGCTTGTAGTATTAGGCACAATGATTAAGACAACAAATAGAATGAGCTAGAAGACTAAATCGAAACTATCCTTTTATGGCGATTCAATATACCTTGGTATCTTAATTCCTTTGTTGTATGCTTTTAGTTTAGAAAAGAATGTTTTGGCTTTTGGCGTAAGGCAGTAACTAATGATAATATCCTGTTGTTTCCTGAATCCTGATTGCACAAGGAGAAGAAAGGAAGAGGAGCAGGGTCTTTGTTTTACGTGTTAGATGCTACTCTGTGTGTCCTAAACAAATGTGGTGTTGAAGCAAAGTTTGTTACCCCTCCATTTCTTCAGGTAGCCTTATTGAAGTATGACACCGATTTAACGGGATTGATAAAATTGCCAAACCACCGTCTACTCTCCCCTCTACCCTCTCTTCTCATTACTCACATATTACCATCTAATCTCATCAGTCACATATCCTCCAACACCATGATCATCGTCCACCATCATTTACCACCACCACACCACCTTTCAACTTCCACCACACCCAACCCTCTGACTCACCTCCATCCACTTTCCCCCTCTGCCCCACCTTCCAGCGCCGTCACACCACCACCCTTTGACCAACCAGCATTCGCAACCCCACCTCCCTCCATTGTCTCCTCTACCCAAGCTCTCTCCAAACATATCAAGCTACTCTACCTCTGCGGCTCCTCACCATCCTCGAATCTGTCACTCACCTCCAGCGAAATTAGATTTACCAACAAGACGATACATGGTGTTTGTATGGTGATGATGGTGTTGGTTTGAGGTTGTGATAATGGTGGGACGAAGGTGATCTGATGGTGTCAGTTGTTCGAGTAGTGCGACGGTCAGGTGGTTGAGTGGGCGCGGTGGTTAGGTGGTGGTATTCGCTGATTGGGCGTGGCGGTTTCGAGTGAGGGGAGATTAGTATTGGTGGTCTTAAAATTGATGGCTATTAGGTTGTTTGGTTCAGATGGTTGTTGGAGATGGGAGAGAAAGGTGGGGGTGGTGAACTGAAGGAGGTGGTAATGGGGCTGGTGGACTAGAGAGTTTCTAATTTTAAAGTAACGAATATTATTTCTGTAACTTAAAAAATTAAGAATAATAGAATGGTCATTTTCTTCATACGAAGCTGCTAAAAGGGAAATTGAGCTAGATGAACAAAAATGTCAATAATAGAAATGGGGATTATCGAAAAATTTGAGGGAGTATCACTTAATTACGCCTTGCTTCTGCTCATGTCTGGAAAAGGAAACCAAATTTTCCCATTACTCGAAAACTAGAAATTTTATTCATATCATCGACTTTTTGTTTTGGTGTAAAGGGAGTCACATAAGGGTATATTCGTTAAGAAGCTTCTGCCAAAGACGATAATAAGAAAAAAAAGCGTTTGTGTTGGCTGCAATTGCAGAAAGCCTTGTTAGAATCAGCACTATGGTATCCACAACAGTTGAAAATTGCGACATTTTTGTCAATGGATTGTAGTGATGATACGAACTCACCTAGGTGAAAGAGTGATATATTGCTACTTTGCTATATTGCCGTCAACTGTGATGCATGCAACTTTGATAACTATTTTAACTGTTGCTTTGTTCCCATATGTTCATCTGTTCAGTAGTACGTAGATTTGTAAGGCTTCCTGTGAACCCTGCAATAATTCACACTGTGTTTGGCTTATATTGGCAGCTCGTATCCATGTCCGATAAGAAGTGGATCAAGTAAATGGTTAGTTGTTTACTACGTTCAAGACAGCTCTTGGAACTGTATTTTGCAATGTACGCAAATAAATACAAGTGAATCGACTCCTCCCAAATAGTTGCTGATATGATATGATGTTCCAGCCTTGGTATTTAACGATAGATGCTATTGCTTATATATAGAGAGAGAAAAGAAAGAGATGTAAATTGGCTCTGATAAGTCATGCATCCGGCCGGCTACCTGAATGATAAAGTTATATTCTTTTATACTTAGTAATATAGAATCCTTTGTTTTGCTAGTATTTTTTGGGGTAGAATTGAATGTTTTGACAATGGCGAATGTTAAGAAATGTAATTATATAGGGTCTGTTGGCGGTATCATTGCAAGACCATTTTTTCACCCTTAATCTCCAAGATTCATAAAGGTCTATGTTGATTTCTTGAGATATATCTTAAACATTGAAACAATAATTGCTGCGTTTGTTTAAAATCACCTTGACAAATTTTGGAATGGGGGACGAAACAGAGGTAGTATGAGACAGGGTGCATGACATTCAAAAGAATATGGTAGAATAGAGACTAGAGCCATACCAAAATTCCTGCTCTTCCTCACCACCATCATCATCATAATAATAATAATAATCCCCATCACCACCATCATCATAATAATAATAATCCCCATTATAAACATCGACAAACGCCTTTTCTTGCTTCTTAATACGGTTGGGCTGTTCCTGATAAACCTCCAAGGTATAGGCACAAGTTAGCAGAGCCTAGGAGCTGTCTTGGTTACAAGAGCTTGATCCAAGTTGAAATCGAATATGGTAGAATAGAGACTCTCACCCAAACACTCCACCACCATCTTCAACTTGTATGAGTATTCATGCTTCAGATCTTGGATTTTAAGAAATTCATCTTCTTCGTCAAAGGCAGCCATTGTCATACAAAAGAAGAATAAAGAGGTGAATTGAATATATCCTTGTTGTTATGTTATCAGAATTTCTGTTGGGTATTTATAGAAGAGCTTAGGGATAAAATATGGAAAGTTTTTAGTAGAATTAACAAGGGAAGGTCGGTGCATATACAAAATATGGAAACTTTTCTGTTGGCTATTTCTAAACTTATGAAAACCCTCTTATTTGTTCTGCAAATTTAGGAATCTTGCAACGGACTCCTAGGCATTCATATTTTAATGGAATATAAATAATTATTATCAATCTTATTAGTTTCGTAACATTACTAGTTTTCATGCCCGTGTGTTGCACGGATTCTAAAATAATCAGCGATGAATTTCACAATATAATGAAATATGGTACATAGTTCATGTCATCATTATAGTTTTTTTTTTTGGGATATTCTACATGGTACCCCTCAATTTTTCGACTTTCTACATGGTACCCCTACACTTTTTAAAACATACATGGTACCCCTAATTGTTGTCATTATCACTAAATGTACCCCTAAACTTTATTTTTCATCAATTTAACTCAGCTTTAGGCGTTAAGTGATTACTTAGACGCGTAACCAAGCTTGACATTTATTTTCCCATGACATAAGGACTCTATTAGGCTCAATATCCGTCTCGATCCTAATATTTATTGATATATATGGGCTAAAAAAATTTTGACGGAAAATTTATTGATCCCGGCCAAATTATCACGTCCAAAGATGAATATTGAGCCTAATATAGTCCTTATGTCATGGGATGATAAATGACAAGCTTGGTTACGCGTCCAAGTAATCACTTAACGCCTAAAACTGATTTTAATTGACGAAAAATGAAGTTTAGGGGTACACTTAGTGATAATGACAACAATTAGGGGTACCATGTATGTTTTTAAAAGTGTAAGGGTACCATGTAGAAAGTCGAAAAATTGAGGGGTACCATGTAGAATATCCCTTTTTGTTTTTTTTTTGGAAAAGAAAACCAAGATGAAAGTGTTTACATATGAAACTCTAGAGTTTTTGGTTTTTGTTCACGATACCGGCGTGTTTTTCAATTTTACATAACACTTATTTTAATAGAATAAGATCTTTAAATTTAATGAGCTCGTATTTTTATGCACGTAATGTTTGCTAATAAATTTTTCTATTTGATCTCGTGAACCTTACCTTCACTAAACTCATTACGTACCTTCCTCAAACTCGTCAGATATGATATTAAAAGTCATTCATCTACATTGAGGGGTAAGAGACTGATCCAAAAATGCTTGACTCAAATGAAGATGACGAGGTTGTGTTAGATGTCAAAGACTTAGCTACAACAAACGACACTACTGCACACG
>VHZZ01022141.1:25180-35447 GCA_009801015.1 Silene noctiflora | reverse complement strand
ATGTTATTTATACTTGATTTATTCTTTATTTTTATTTTTTGTACATACTTCTATTTAAATTTTTTAGGCCTCCATCTCTTTCTGCCTCCATCTTTTTTTGTGAGAATGTTGCTGAGTATTATTTTTTTAAAACAAATTTTACTACCCATGTTTAATTTTTATGGTTTTGTTTGATTTATATAAGTAGATTTAACCATGGAGATTTTATATTAATATGATTAAGCTTTTTCTTATATAACTACTATCTTCAAATATTTATATGGCATAATTGAATCATATTTATTTAGATCTATTTGTTTTAAGATTAAAGAGATATTAGTTTTCATATTTTTGATTAAAATATTTTTAAAATAATAAATATGATGATGTAAATTAAAGTTAAAAAAGTAGAAAAGTAAATCATAATGAGTGTAACGTAATTAATGAATGTTAATTAATGAAAGCATGAAAGAGTAATTAACTAATGAAAGAAGGGGATGGGGTAATTAATTATGTACCAACAACATGGGTTGGGGGAGGAGGTCCTACTTGACTAAAAATTGTTTTAATCCCTGAAAATGAGGGACCAATAGGAGTAGGCTAAGATTATCCATGGTCTCAAGTTAGGTCTTAGCTCAAATTTTCACAAGTCTCAAGCTAAGATTTGAGATAAAGTGGTATGAGCTTGAGATATGACACCCCGCGATAATACACAAAAGAAACAATGAATTGCAGCGGAAAAATACGGAATTTTTAAAACTTTTTAAAGTCTAAATGCGAAGTATATCACTAACATAAATAAGCTGAAATAAAGTGAATGTAAAGGTTAGGTTTTAGAAACCAAAATAAACAAGTGTTTGGAGAAAAGACATCCCACGAATAACAATAGTAAAAAAAGGTGAGTCTAAGCTACGAAAAGATAAAGTCCAGGGTACATGCTCTCTAGCTCACACGGTCTCACCCCATGCAACACCAACATGTACCTGTCATTCATGTAAACATGAATGCCACAGTCAGTGGGGAGTAACTCAAGGTTCTCCCAGCCACATTACATCAAGATGTACGTAAATAAACACGTTAACATGTGAGGCATGCATAACAATTGCAATTAATGAATACATTAATCATTGATAGTGGAATAGTAACAAGGACAATAGATGAATAAACAAAGGATAAGTGAAACATTCATGAATCAATACGTGTCCGAAATATCACACATAGACATGACTACGTAATCTCAAATAAACAATGTCTACTACACAACGCCATACAAGACTCTAAACCACACTTAGACAATAACGCAACCCTTGGTAAGACGACTAGCCAAGTACGTCTTAGCCTAAGACCTGGATCCATACTCTCGGAAATTAAACCCCTTTCTGATTCGACATGCAGTATAATGGTCCGCACCAAAGACTCGACAATAAACTATGGAGCACCCCATTCGCTAAACTTACGAAAGTGGTGGAATATCTAAGGTAGAAGTCAAGCATAGAAGTAGATATAAGACAAACCTTTACGGATACGACTCAAACCAAGACACACATGAGAGAACTCATAGATAAACCTTATATGACAACTCATGTGAATAAAGTGTAAACAATTCATGCAGACATCATTCATAAAACATATGAGTGAATAATAAATGAATTAGATAAGCAGGGGCTCACAACCGGTCCAGGGAACCGGCAGCCGGCCAACCGGCCCAGCCACCCTGACTTATAACAAAACTGGAAAAACATACTAAGTCGGCCGATGGACCGGCAGCCGGCTCACTGGTTGGTACACAGGGCAAACGTCTGAAAATCAAGCATTCTGGAATGCTCCCAGCCGGCCCGTGGACCGGCAGCCGGCCCACCGGCTGGGACACCAGCCAACATATTTTCAACCAAAAACTTACAGTGCCTCCCAGCCGGTCACCCGGCTGGGAAAACACCCACATGTCAAATAAAGCAAGGTTCTGGAGTGCTCCCAGCCGACCCACCGACTAGGACACACCCAACACAGGTTCTCAACACTTCGAAACAGAATGTTCCCAGCCGGTCCAGGGCACCGGCTGGGGACACCTGTACACGATTTTCAACTTAATTTCATACAACATGTTTTCCAACTTGATTTCTAGCATGCTCATGAGACGGAAAACGTGTATAACACGTAAAAACAGCATGTAAGGAATCCCAACATTCATTATACTTCAATTTCATAAGAATTCCATCACCAATTCATGAATTTGTATACAACAATAATGAAACATGTGAAAGGTGATACTTTTACTCAACAACAAGTATAAAACTAACTTAATGTGCATAATTCTCATGGAATAAACATCATAATTCATGAGGAAGGCAAGACATGTAGCCAAGTCATGAAATTTAGCAATTTTAACATTCAAACATCAAAATTAACACTATTAAACACAAAATTCGGAAGTAATGTCGAGTAACCTATCCCCGTTACCTTATGCTTCCTTAGTCTTCAAGAGAGTCCTCAATGATATAGCTATCTTCCTCCGGGTTTTCCAAATTCTCACCTAAACATAAAATAAGATGAGTTAAATGAAGAATTCACCCCATACGGCATAATAGGGTTCAAATTTTTGCCAAAGGGAATAAAAATGTCGACTTTCTTACTTAAAAAAAGGAGAATGAGAAGAGGAGAAGAATGACGCGAAAATCTCTTGAATTGGCTAAGAAATGAAGAAGTTATGAAGTTTTGAAGTTTGAAGGTGAATGGAGTAACAATGGTGTTTATGTGTATGCTGAGAAATGAAAGGAATGATATGATATTATGAGGGTTTGAGAGGGTTTTGAGTGGGAAGTGATTGGTATATGGGCTCAACTCAAGTCTAGGCCCAAAACAACTCAAAATGAGTCAAAATTAGCTTAAAATACGTCTTAAGGCTACTATACACTCAAGACGGACCATAGTATTGTATTTATAAATTATATACACAAATATATATTTTTATCCAAAAATAAGTTTTAAAGGTAAATTAATTTAATTAAATAGCTAAATTACTTTTAAAATCGTTTATGAAATTCTCGGGTGTTACATGAGACTTATCTTAAGTTGGGTCTTGGGTTTCCAAGACTCAACTTGAGACCCGTGAATAGTAATTGTGAGTAGAAAATGTGGATCCCACAGGTAGACAAAATAAGTTTTTGAGTTTTAGGGATAAAGTAGAAAAATAGTTCAGTATGAACCGAATCCTATAAATAAAATAGTAATATTTTTACTGTTGTTAAGACTCAAATTGTGTCTTAGGATAAACATAGTCTTACTAATTACATTACACTCATTATGATTTACTTTTCTACTTTTTTTTAACTTTAGTTTACATCATCACATTTATTATGCTTTAACTTTTATAGAAAGAAGATGTTTAGTAAGTTTGGGAACAAGCTTATTAGTAAGTTTATCAATACGCTCATCAAATTTATGATTCAGAGCAACAAATTTGTAGTTAAACCAGGGCTGGCCCTTAGGGGTGTTTGGTGGATCAAGTGACAAGGGCCCATGTTTTGAAGGGGTCAATGAGCGAGGAATTAGAATCCCGCTATATAGGCTATAACTCAAGGCCTTATGTCAAATAAATTTTAATACAAGGAAAAAATAAAGATAACGGAAGTAGTCTAGTGGTTATGCATCTTACCAAGTCCTAAGAGGTCTTGTGTTCTATTATTCATTTCGATTGTTGCGAGATTTTGACGATAAAAGGGTTAAATTATAAGGTACCTATCTTAAACTCTCCAATTCTCCAAATCCAAAATCATTTTTTCTTCTAAATTTTTTAGGGTTCTTCAAAAATCAACTTCATATTTCAAAATTAGAGAAAAAAAAATTAGTGTTCTTCAAAAAATTTTGTGCGTCTGTTGTTTCGTTTATTGAATTATATTGTACTTGTATTTTTACAGAGTCGGGGCCCCATTTTACAATTTTGCCTAGAAACTCAAATCTTTAGGAGCGGCCCTGAGTCAAACTAAGCAAGTTTGATGATACTGCTCAGTAAGTTTGCAATTTTAAACTCTGTAAGTTTTGATACAGCTCTTTATTCAGCAAGTATTATGTTTATGCGCAAGTTAAGCAGTCAATCCAATAATGAACAAACTCTAATTGCACTCATTTCAAACAAGCTTATTAGTAAGTTTTGATACAACTCTGTAAATTTGTTCAGTATTGTTTTCTTATACATTTTCCCTTTCTTATTCAAACAATTGAATTTTCTTCCTTACAAAGACTGTCTTACTGGTTTAATTGAAGTTAATTTTTGTTGAATGGTTGGTTTATCTGCATAATTTTAAGCCTTACAAAATGACATTAACTATAGAATGCTACATCAAGCTTTTCAAGGAGCTTAATCATGCGAGGCATATGCAAAATCCTATAATCGAGAACTTACATGGGAAGACTTTAAATTTTGGAAAATGGTAATGCATCATGCCAAGGTCCAAGATTTATCCGTGGAAAATTTTCGCGCAAAAGTACAAGAGTTACATGATACTCTTGTTGGTGGTGAATCATCGAGTTAGGCCAAGGTCCAAGGTGATCAATTGCGTGTACTGGTATAAATTTTTTTCTCACCAATCCTAGACAGAGGTCCTCCCACGAAAAGGGATATTGTCCAAGAGACTAACAAAATCAGCAGAAAAAGTGAGTAGGGTTCATCTGTAGAGGATTGGGATCCACCTATGGAACAGCTAATGGAGGTAGCATGTGGCCGATCGTCTGAATCAGCTACTACATCTGAGCTGTGTTATTCGCAAAAACCTATTCCCGTGACTATTGTTCGACAGATTCAGAATCCCATTTCCTTTCTAAAATTGAGGCGGCTTCTTCGTTGTTAAAATTAGACGGAGAATAACGGTTTCCAGTTGAGGATTATTTTACCATGAAATGTATTCACCCACAACCTTATGATCCCAGCCTCCATCGTTATGAATCACGGAATGGTTTTGGAAGGTATTAATTTGTATATTAGAGTTGAATGTTTGTATCAGGAGTGGAGTTGAACAATTTGCCGTTGAGAACTATGTTACCTCCAACGCTAGTCTTTAGTTTTCGTAAAAATCTAAGGTTATTAAGTTGTAATAATATTTTATTTTTCATTCATATTGACAAGAATGTATTGAACAATTATAATTAAATTGTGAAATAAAAAAAATTAAATGGTTTTTTATGTTTTTTTCTCAATATTTTGATTCAAGGTTGTGAGATTATTTACTCTTTCCTTACAATTTATTATATTCTTCTACTTTTTCAAATTTTGCTTCAGATTATTAGAATTTGTAACACTTATAAAAAAAATGAAAACAGAAGAGAGAATGTGGGATTTTAGGACTTGTGATCTCTCTCTCTCTCTCTCTCTCTCTCTCATTTTCCTAAACATAATATTTCTTCTTTTAAATGTTTGTCAAAAAATAACGTAAAATGTCATTCATAAAAAAATTGAATTTACCAAAAACACAGGATTGTTTTTGAGTATTTGGTTGTTTTAAGGTTGAGTATTTATAGTTCTAAGTCCAACAGTAATTCGGCTATGAAAATATGAGTTGAATTAAGGTCCATTCCATTTTAACATATTTAGATTTTGACAAAATGTCGATGATGTGGAAGAAGTTATATGAACGTAAGATGGTTGTTCATCTGAAATATTAACTAATTTTTGTACTCGTGAAAATCAGTGGTGCGTTTGGGATTAACTGTGTAAGTACACGCATAACGTAACCTCATTTGTTTGGTACATATTGAAATTTTTTATTGCCTTGTGCTGAATACACCGACACGCAAATATATTGTACATGAATTGTTGTTCATATATTTTGGCGAGAAGTAAAACAACATATTTATTTTCAATTTCACACTTTTATAATATTAGACGGACAATTATATAAAACATATATTACAAATTTAACCTACACTATTTGACGAGTTCTCATATTCAAAAACTCATTCACAATTTTATCTACGGTAACTTTCAGAAATAAATAGTACACTGATAACAATGTAAAATAAAAGTACCTTATTTGAGGAGGAGACATTCCGGTAGTGGTAGAGATCGGAGTACCTGACGTCATGAATAAAATGTGAGAATTATGATTAAAATTTGCAAAAAAAGAAAAATAAAAAAATTGTTAAGTGGATGATTTATCTCAGAAGACAATAATTAAGAATTAAAAGAGTTTTTTTGGGCAAATGACAATATTTTGTTTTGTTTGAGTAAATGACAGTGTTAACGCTGAAAACTAGGGAATTAAAGTAAAGGGAGTCATTTATTAGGGCCCATTTATTAGATAGGAAATATAAATTGCATAAGTATATTGTGTATGTATGGAAAATAGTATCATTGTTAAAGGAATCAAATTAGTGTGAATGCATTAAATGGTGTAGCTTGTTGTAAATTTATGACCAAATTTTTTTATTTTGGTGTAGCAGCCGTTATACCAATCTATATAGTAGTCTCGTTATGTAATAACGTATCAATGTAACTTATAACTGCTTGTTTCAACTTTAAGAATTGTGATATAAAATTAACCATATCAGAAAAATATTTGATACGTAGCTTATTTTTATCATTTACACATGTTTTCCTACATATTTTGTAATAAAGTTTAAAAGTGTGTGGTTATATAATTAATTATAGTGTCACCTTTTAGGATTATAATTCTATAAATTTGATAATATTACGATTAATATTTATATTAATTAGCTAACTTAATGTATGTGTTTATGTATTTAGTACACTTTTCATTTGCACTCTCTTACTTTTTAAAAAAACAATAAACCCAATTCCCTAAAACCTAACTTGATTATAGAAAATGTTTTTGATTTGTTTAATAGAAACTATTGACCATATTAGTGTTTTTCTTCTTTCTCTTCTATCTAGTATTCATTTCCGTTTTATTTAGAGACTAATTAAGGTTTTTAAGGTTTTTTTATTAACGGTGGTTGTGTTGAAGTCAGGCGTAAAAGACATGTCGGTGAGAAGGGTACAGTAATGGTGAACAATTGGTCAATGAGCGAGAGAGTTGGTGCTTAACATGTTTTTAGGAGGGGCAGAGAAGGTTGATGGTGGCTTGGAACACTACATGAAATAAAACCCCTTCGAAGGGGTTGATAGGTTGGTGGTAGGCTAGGAGACTGTGGGCGTGTTGGTAATGGAGTAATGTGGTTTTGTTTATTTTTCAAGAAATAAAATCTCTACACAATGCATGATTTTTATAGTTCTCTCTATTTCGTTATATATTTTTCTCTTCATGCAATATTGTTTTTTTTTTTGTTCGATGATGTATTTATGTTTTTTTTTCTCTCATTTGTAGTACCACGTGCTTTTTTTGGCTTTAGTTTGTTTTGTTCTCATCCCAATGCATTTTATTTAATTTTTTTTGTATAAAATGACTTTAGAAGAGTTACATAGCATATTTTATATTATTTTTATAGTACGATATATTAATTTTCTTACTCTTTGTAATATTTGAGGACGTTATATGAAAAATTATGTTAAGACATTAATTTTTAAGCTCTCTTTATGCATCCAATTTGTTAAAATTAAGGAAGTATATAACAGAAGAGGGGATAACATTTACAAACAACGTAAAATATAGAGTGATGTAATGTGATTTTTATTTGTCGTATAACCGATTTTGACAATAAAACACAAAATTTTTAATTTTAATTTTGATGTATAATCTACTTTGAAATAAAAATCCAAATTTTAATATTTATTATACTCTAATTGTTGTATAATCTATTCTGAAATAAAAATCCAAATTTTAATGTTATTATGCTTTAATTTGTATTTAATGCTACAAATATAATCAACTTCTTCATTTTCTTTTTAAATAATAAATGGTAATGATGTGGCTTATTAATAGTCTAGTTATGTTAATGTGGCAATTAGGATAATATTATTGGTAGTCTTAAGACAAGACTCTTGTACTCAGAAGAGTCTTGAGACAAGACTCACCCAAAACTATCAATAATCTACCAAATTCCTCTTGAATTATTAGTGGAGAAGATTGGACAGTTACTTGGGTGTTGCGTCTGTAACACCCCCATTTATCCAAGAGCCTGTACTAGGACTTCCTAGATAATTGAACGTGTTACATCTCGAAATAATCGAGGTAGTAGATAATCAAAGGAAAGAAACGCAGTACTTTAATTAAAATTAATAAGTCGTTACAACATGAATGTTAAGTAATACGATTACAACGGAAACTGATATAACTGAAGACTTCTACTATGATCTAAATTCTAGGTCAGTCTTCCACATCCTCTCGCCAACCCATGCCATAAATGGATCTTCAGTTACCTGTCAGATCTGCTCCCCATTACAGATCATCACAGGTGTTCATGAATACACGGTCAACCTCGCGGTTGAGTAGGATAATCAAATAACAAGTAAATATGCAAATGTATGAATATGCAATTGTCATGGCCTTTCTACTAAGCTCATCAACCCGAAACTCCAACCTGCCAATCCCTGGCCGAGTCTGCCTCGATCACATCGAGAAACCAACATTCCGCTAAGGTTATTCGGGTCAGGTCTGCAGAACCTGCCCGGGCCTTTAATCACAGACATCAAAACTGACATCCGATACGAAGGGATATCTAAACCGATATCCAAACCTTAAGATGCATATGCCACGAATGTCGTACCATATCATAACTCAATCCATATTCAAACTGATACCCAATGCATATTCCATACTCATGAATACCATATCATAAATCATCCAATGAAACATGCAGATAAAATCATCCAAAGAGACATAGCATCCAGATAAAATAACACGGTATGACAGATCGAATTATCCTACCTCGTAAAGCAAGTCTTGACAAATAAAGTAGCAAGGCTCAGAAGTACTCCACTGCAAATCCGTCACCTAACACAAATATATTTATTAACTATACGTTCATATCATTCCTATATTATTATTATCGTCTAATTACTTTACCCTTATAATTTTCACTATTACTCCTATTAATATTATTACCATTATTATCATTATTATTATTATTTACATTATGATTATGATTATGATTATTATTATGGATTACGGAAACTAATTACGAAACAATTACGAGTTAAGTATAAAACGAATCGTAAATAACCAACCCAATCCCAACTAAACAACCGAGTCACTACCCTTCTACAACCACCATATGCCACTTAGCCAGCCATCCACTCAACCGTGGCAGGCCCTGCACCACGGTGGTCCCCTTCCTGACGCCACTCGCCCATCGTCCCAGCTACCGTGCCCCCAACAACCACCAGGGCAGACTCCAACTCCCTTGCTCTCCCATCAACCCGCCATACACAACCACCATTCAACCACCACTTGTTGACTCCTGCCACCACTGGCCACCACCATCACCACCGCCGGCAAATGGGGGTTCCAGTGGCAGCCTCGACTCACGCCACCACCTCTCCTGTCCTTACCAAAACCCGACAGCCACCACCATCCCAGCAGCAACCCAGAAAACACCCATGAACCCGACTCAAAAACTCATTCACATCTCCTTAACCACCCAACACTACCACCACTAAACACCACCCCAGTCACCACCGTCCCACGACATCTCCATGGGTGGTCCTCTTCAACCACAACCACCACCCAGGAGCCAATAACCACCACACAAAACCTACCCAGACACAACTAAATGTCCTCTGTTCTCCCTTCCCCTTCCTGTTTCTGATTCTCCGGCCACCTATATACTACACCCCCACCATGACCACCACCCAGCCACGACTGTGGTCGATTTCTACCCAGAACCCAGACCCACAAGTCTTGGGTTCAGCCATCAACAACAAAGGGGTCTAAACAGACTCGAGGTTGTCCCCTGTTTCGATGAGTACAGTCCCCAAACCCCCTGTCTAAAGTCGACCTAACCACCACCACGGGTCACCCTAGGTATGGTCTAAGTCCCCTATGGCCCCTCTAACCCAGACTCCAAATACGAACCCAGGGTAATGACCAGAACAGCCTTACGTCCCCATCTAAAATTCTTGAATGAAAGAACGGAAATGAGAACAAACTTACCAAGTTTGATATTGGATGTGTCGATGATGGCAGTGCTCTGAATTCTGACGTGAGGAAATATGTTTGGGTGAGTGTGTAACACCCCCACACTCCAAAGTGCCTGACTAAGGCCACCTCGAGTATAAAGGTGCTACCATCTCGGTTTCCCGAGGCAATGATAATCAAAAGATAATAAGGAAACAACTTTAATCTTTAATAAACGACTTTAAACTGTTACATGGCAAAACGAACTGTCTCAAACGAAAGAA
>VHZZ01022135.1:30024-41245 GCA_009801015.1 Silene noctiflora | reverse complement strand
CGGCTTTTGGCAATCACGATTAGGTAGCTGCTACTTTATAATTATTCAAATCATACATTTTCTTTACTAATTAAATTTATTTGAGGTAGTGCATGTATATATTCTAATTTTAGTTAATAAAAAAATGTGAAATAGGACTTTGGGAGGCACCCTTGTCGTATTAACCTCCCACATATAGACCCGACCACAGGAAATAGACGCAAAGTTCATATTGCTTTAGGATACGTGTAAACTTATGACCAGATGGAAGTGGTTAAGGTTCATGGCATAACCCTCAATGCCGGTTCTAGTAAAGTGGAAGTGAAACAATATTGGCCAAAATATGCTGATGTCAAAATTCCATTTCATGCTAATAAGATTCATCTCTTTGGAGATTCCATAGATAGTTTTGTGCAATGGCCAACCAAACTTGTTTAGTTCTCACCGATAAGGTAAATATGCTAAAGCTGACAAATTTGTTATAATGAACGCCCTTAAATTTGTTAAGGTACAAATATTAACCTATAATAAATACTTGTATACAACATATGCAGGTTACGACTACTACGGCAGCACCCAAAGGCATTGATACGACCACGTCTTCAGCCCTAGATAAAGAGGTATTACTAATTTGGAATAATTGATTTATATTTTTTTTCTTAAATTATATATGACGTCTCGTGTAATTAATTTTTATTTTTTTTTTAAAACTTGTAGCCCCAAATAACATCTGCAGCCGACGATATTCTTTATAAGCCACCTGAATTTGTTGCACCCAAGCCTATTGTTTCTCAATATCAGAAATATGATAGTCTCGAGTATAGAAAAAAAATTAACACGGCTGCGCTGAAAAGAATGCATGAGCTTGGTGTAAGGCTTGCAAACAGCGGGGACTGCGCCTTGATTGACATGGAACTGGAAATTCTGGGCCTGGATGCTAATGTCACTGTACTTGAGATGCATAATCAGTTTGAACTCATCGACGTCGGCTAGTTAGATATGACTCACCTGTTAGTTTGGATAAAGTAAGTTTATTAATAAAAATAGTCAGTTGGTTTAATAGATAACGAAGTTTATCGACGCCATCAATGATAAAAACATCCGTACCGTGTGACGTAATAGGTACATGTATACTCACATCCAAACAAATAGGGCTAAGTATGGAGAATACGCCTATAGATTCTTGTGTCCTTCTAGGTTCTCTCTGAATGAGGCCTTACTGAAACCCCAAGAACAAATCCAGTATATTGCTCAACGGTTGTCAACGGCGGCAACACTGTGGCTTGTCCCTTACAATGTTCCTGGTGTTAAAACATATGTATAGTACTTTATTATAATGAACCAAGATTCCATTAATTTATTAACATGCTTAAATGTATATGAACTAACAGCTCAATTTTTGAAATATATATTCCATAAGAATCATTGGGTGCTAGTGGCAATCAATGCGAGATCAAGTACAGTCTACTGGATTGACTCTTGCGGTCCCAAACCTGAGAAAGAATTTGTTGATATGATAAAAGATTATGTTTACAACTTTTAATAATCTCATTTGTTATTGTATGACCTTTGAATTCTATTCTCCGTCACATCAATATTACTGACCCATACTCGTATCATTCAATTTATGTTTATGAGAGAGGTGGATGTAATTTAAGTTATTTGTGTGTCATTTATATAACATAGTCTCCTCTTCAGCCAGATGATAGACAATGCGGCTATTACGTTTGTCGGTCCATGTGAGAGATTGTCAAAGCACATTATGCCCCCATTCCTCCTCGGGTAAGTGTGTTTTAATAAATATTACAGCATTACGTAACATGAAGGTTTAATTATGTATATTTTCCATTTATACCCTATATTTTGGTTTGTAGTTTCCACTATTACCCAACTCATCAAAATTAGTAGTGCAAAGTACGTACACGGTAGAAGAGATCAATAATGTCAGAGATGAATGGGCCAAATATTTTATTTCAACTCAGAAGCCTACTGACGGTCAACTCTAGATCGATCCTTACGTGTATAGTTCATTTTGTATATTTTTATCATTTTGATCCTGGCTGGGTTGAATTTCTTGATCATTCTGTGTATTATTTTGATGCCGGCTGGGTTGAATTTACTGATCATTCAGTGTATCATTTTGATTTTGTCTGGGATGAATTGATCATGGCTGGGTTAAATTTGAAGAGCAGTGTAGCTGCTGAAATGCTACAGAAAAAATTGCATATTTAGCAGCTATAGGATTCAGAAAATATGGAAAAATAGGATAACGGTTCAAACAAAACCGTGGTCACATATACAACAACAGCTCTTTTAAAAATCAAACCGTTAACATATTTTCCCACCATTGCGGAAAAATGTTTAGCCCCAGCATTTACAACGGTTTTCGTATCAAACAATACTGTTGTTATAATTTCCCTTTAATAGAAAACAACAACGGAAAAAGCCCGTTGTCAATATAAACCTTTATAACGGTTGTTGTGCAGACAAACCATTGCCCATTTCACGTTTTGTCACGGTGTTTTTCGTTTTAAACAATTAACAACGGTTTGTGTAAAGTCAAACCGTTTCCAGATTTAGGTGTCACAACGGTTTCTCACCATTGTTATAGTATTTTTCCACGGTTTTGTAAGTCGTTAACATCATTTTAACAACGGTTCCTTGTTATTTCTAAGCCGTTGTCACTTAATTAACAACGGTCGATTTAATAACGGTTCCGTGTTTTTATTCACAATGGTATTACTCCTTTTTTAACCGTTATTGTAGGTATTATTTGGCGTAATGCCAAACAAGGAAACTTTGCGGACATAATCCGTTTGTGTTATCCTATCAAGTCGATCAAGTTTGTTATTCTCATTATCCAACCACTAAGAAAGGTAATCAATGGTCTGCGATTTTTAAAATCAAGGCAAGATCACATGTTGATGCTCTTATTGAAGAAATTGTCTTTCAAGAAGATGTTGTCAATGATCATTCAATTTCACAAATTTTGGTGGAAGACATCGTGAGAGAAGATGAATACGAAGTAAATGTAGAAAGCGGAGAATAGGATGAAGATGAAGATGAAGAAAAAGAATAAGAGGAAGAATAAGGGGAAAATGAGGAAGAAGAGCACGAAGTTGGATTGCTTTTTTCAGATGATTAAACTCTTTTAATTCGTAGTGTGGGAGATTAGTTGTAATTTGAATCAATTTTAAAATCATTTGTGTATAATTAGGTGTTTATTTTAAAACAATACTAATTTTAAAACAATTCATTATTTAAGTCAATCGTTAATCGTTAATCAAACTTGAACCACTTTTACAAACAAATCTGTTTGAGTTAGACATGCATTGTGAGATTTATTTTGACTAACAATTTAGAATGTTTATAGTTAGTAATTATGGTAGGTGGCATATTTAGACGCTTGTTAGGAGGTAGTAGTCGTGGACGACATGACCGAGAGGATGACCGAGAAGAGGAGGCTATCACAGGACCAGATAACGAGACACCTCAGTCGCACACGCAGTCAGTAAAGGACATGCATGTTGTTCCATTAGAGGATCCTGCCTTAGGTCATTGGTAAGTAATGTTTAAATTCCATTTTTCTCTTTGTTTACTTTTTTTCAATTCTCCTAATCGTTTAAATCCCATTTTTATTCATTTATACTTCTACCTTACGTAATTTCATGAACCCTTCCCTTTTTTAATCCCTAATTATGTCATTTCAAGGTGAGAGGACAAGCAGAACCGCGACTATTTGACTAAGTCATCAACACATACGTACGTGGAGTACGTCACAAATTGGAGTGAGATGACCCATGAGCAGCGAGACAAGATGTGGCACTACTTTCATGTAATTGCTGAATAATAAATTTTTTGTTTAATAACAAGTTCATTCTTTAATTGTTGCTAAGCAAGCGAATTTTTTGCAATTTTGTKGGTTTTAATGATGGCACTTTGTAGATTATTGATATTGATTTTGTTCTTAAAATTGAATGGAAATTATCTAAGTGGTGGATTATTATGAGTTAAACCATAGATTTATCTACTAATATCAATTCGTTTTTTTCTAATTTCAGAACAATGATCGGGTTGAACAACGTGGATATCCACTTAGGGCTGAGTGGGAGAACCGGATCAAGAGGCGTATAACCCAGTGTATCGCCCACGCCACCACCGAAAAGAAGAGGCCGTATTGGATTCGTCAAACTTGGGAGAAAATGAAGAGAAGGGCAGAAGATGATCCCAAATTTGCTAAAGCTTCTGAAAGAAATTTGACAAATAGATGACCGGGATCGAAATATGGGAAAGCATTAGGCACCCACGCCCTCGGTCGGAAGAATTCATTATTGGCGTTTAAGGAATTAATAAGTTTTTTATTTACCGTGATTATTAGAATTATTTTAATTAACATTAACGATTATCGATTTTAAAACTATTTTATGTTATGCTATTTTCAGGGTGCTCAAGTGATACCGTACCAGCTTATGGAGAAGTTCACGGAAGACAAGCATGGCAACTGGATTCACCCTCGAGCATCAGAGATCGACGTAAGTTTTTTAATAGATTTAATTAATATCTTTATTTTATTAGAAAAAAATGGTAACTTTTAATTGATTTAATTTCTAACACTTTTTCCTTATTTATTTGTTTTTCAGGCTGGGTACCACTCACTGATGCATCAACCAATGCCCGAGGGAGTGGAACCAGACCCGTTCGAGTAGTACTATAATGCCGCCGGAGGCTTTGATCGGAAGATGCGCTTATTCGGGACGGGGTCAACGGCACGAGAGTTGTTCACACCTCCGGCTAATAGGATTGCCCGTCACTCAGTTTCTTCTTACTCACCTAGTTTGATTTCTCAAGTCGTAATTTAAAATAATAAATTATGAGGCGTTCTTGGCTGAGAAGTTTGGATGGACTCCCTCTGATCCTACGTGCTCAGGTGGCCTTAATGCATATCGTAGAGACGACTTCACGGATGACGGTCATCCCTTTGGTGGTCAGCATGTCACCTCGATTTCTTAGGTAAATTAGTTTCTCATGTAGAAGACAAAACTTAAAACTTGGTAAACTAGAATGTTATATTAGATTTGATAAAATTTTTATAAAAGGCAAACTTTCCAATGGTTCTGCGTTGGTATGAAATGTGTTGTTGTTTGATTATTGCTCTTGCGGTCGACCTTGAAAGTGATTCCCGCTATGCATTTGATGAGTTGGTTTGATATATTGTAGGATTTGACGTTTCTGAAACAATTCTAAAAGCATCGTGCCCAGTAGCATTGCTGCTTGTTTTTTAAAAAAACTGCACAAAGATGTGACGGACTATGTAACACCCCCAGAAGTCAAGAGCCTTCCACTGGGCTCCCGACGCATGAAGGGTTACAAGGCTTGGTTTCCCAAGCTTTGTAGTGTTTAGTGGTTACATACAAGTCTTAGGATTCATCATAAATCCCCAAATTTATACAACCAAATTGAGATACAAAGGAGTCTAAGTGTTTTGTCAAAAATCAAATAATTAAAGTGATCACTATACTATGAGACTGCTCCAAGCCCCAATGCAATGCAAGCCCACCTGTCAAATTAGTGCTCCCCATATGGGCGGAAATAACCATATAAATCGACACAGATATTTAAAAGTCCATTTGGTTAGTCACGATAATATAAAGGTTTAATAAGATATATGAATGCAAGAATACTACTAAGGCATGATGTGATAATTAATGCAATACAATGAGGATAAGAAAGGAAGACCACCTTACCAACACCGGTACCGGGACACACTCAGGCATACCCACATCCCGATGGCGGCACCGCAACACCATCACCAAACAACCCGGACCGCAGCTCGTAAGAAGGTACTCCGGACACACCGGTGGTACCAGGCCCGAGAGTGACACGAATCCCCTGCCAAGCGACATGTCTCAACCACATGTGTCCCTCCATACTCAAGCCATTAATGCGCACATCCCTTTTGAGTGGGAAGCTCCAAGGAGCGACCCAAGCGTGAGACGGTCTCCCAACCGCCTTGCGTCTCCCAAGTAGTCATCAAGCCTCCTCCAACTTCCACCAACAAACATCTTCATTTATCATAAATTTCCAACAATGCATATAAGGCATTTAATGTTCACATGAATCCATCCAAATTATTTGAGACAAGTAATAATCGTAAATTCACCCAACCTTTCCTAATTCTCATGTTATAATGCACTTATAGTGACATGTACCAACCAATTTTCCCAATTACTAACAAAACCAAGTAATTCCACAACAAATTCATGAAACGACAAATTACTAAGATGATTATTCTTGTGTCATTAACATGATAACTATGAAATACATGAATTAAATGGATTGTAAAACAATTTTACTACCAATACTAAGTAGGGAAAACCCTACCTTTGGCTATTCTTCAACACAAGTACTCAAGCCTAGAAATGCTTCTCTATGAAGCCTCCTCCTACAAAATATATAACTATCTATTACAATACAATACTAATATAACAATAATACTAAAAAAACTATTAATAAATCCCCAATTAATTATGTCAAATCCTAATTAAATCCTTAACATAAACCTCTCAACAATATGACTTTACTACACTAACTACAAGAGGAGAAATGTAAAGAAAGGACCAACTTGCAAATCAAAAGACGAATGAAGGAGGATTGGTAGTGTTCTTCACCACAAATTTTCAAAGAGAGGATAAGGTTTTGAGAGATATTTTTGAGGATTTTGAAATGAAAGGATGAGGGTAAGTAAGTAGGAGTATTAGTTATAAGGAATAAATAAGAAACAAAAGGGGTTGATTCACAAGCTCAAAAACGCGGATACGAGTGACAGCGACAGGCACTCGACCGAGTGTTCGATTGCACTCGGTCGAGTGCGGACCACTCGGTCGAGCAGCAAAGCTACTCAGTCGAGTGAAACTCACTCGGTTGAGTAGAACCTGCTACTCGATCGAGTGCACAAGACAACGGCCAAAATAGCAGCATCAGCTCTACTCGGTCGTGTAGAGCCAACCGAGTAGACTCCACTAGGTCGAGTGGATGTGCAACTCGACCGAGTAGGACCTCGGAAAATTCCAAGTATTAAAATCTTCCCCCCTTAAGGTGAACTTCGTCCTCGAAGTTCGATCTAACTCATTATCACTCAAACGGGGTGTTCTAAAAATCCCGACACTTTGATGGTTAAGGCGACACCATTTACTGTGGAACCTATACGCAAAAGACTAGTACTTTGCGCGACGCGCTCTACCCCTCTATAAATAAAGTTACGACCTCGTAACCGACTCGTTACCTACTCGAAAAGGTGCGGATAACGCTCCTTTATAGCTTCTTCGGCTTCCCAAGTGTCCTCCTCGACTTGGTGGTTGGACCACAAGTTCTTCCCTAAAATCGTTTATCCATGTCTTGTCTTTCTCACCTTCCGATCCAATATCTCCTTAGGTGTTTCTACATATGTCAAGGCATCATCCAAATCAATTTTCTCCGCCTCAAATACATGGAAGGGGTCACTAACATATTTCCGCAATTGGGATACATGGAAGACGTTATGAACTTTTGGCTCAATTTGCCTCTTTTGCCAAACCTCATAACTCCTCTCATTGGGGACACCTTGAGTAACACCTTGTCACCAACCTTAAATTAAATGTCACTTCTCCTTAAGTTGGCATAGCTCTTTTGCCTATCTCGGGATGCCCGCATCTTCTCTCGGATTACATGCACTTGATCAATCATGTCTTGGATCATTTGAGGCCCCAACAAAACGGATTCGGGCATCATAACAAATTAGGCTCCGGTATTTCGTCCCATACAAGGCCTCGAAATGAGCCATGCCTATGCTTGTATGGTAACTATTATTATATGAGAATTCTATTAAGTCCAACCTCTCCTCCCAATTGCCCCCGAATTCCAATACATATACCCTCAACATGTCTTCAAGGATTTGAATTGTTCTCTCCGTTTGTCCATCTGTTGCCGGGTGGAATGCCGTACTCATTTTTAACTTGGTACCCAACGGGTTTTGCAACTCTTGCCAAAACCTCGAGATGAATCTAAAATCACGATCCGATATTTTATCTTTGGGAATCCCATGTAGCTTCACAACATTCTTCTGATAGACATTAGCTAATTCCACCTTGCTCCAAGTGTCTTTCATTGGAATGAAATGCGCGGACTTGGTTAATCTATCAACTATGACCCAAATCATGTTATACCCCCTTTACGATCTCGGCAATCCCACGATAAAGTCCATTGAGATAGACTCCCATTTCCATTTCAGAACATCAAGGGGTTGCACCTGGCCTTGTGGCCTCTTATTCTCCCCTTGCACTCTTTGACATGTTAGGCACTTGGCCACAAACTCCGGCACTTCCCTCTTCATATTGGACCACCAAAAGGCCTTCTTTAAGTCCTTATACAATTTATCTCCACCCGGATGCGCCGAGTATGGTGTATTATGGGCTTCCTCCATAATTTTCTTCTTGAGTTCATCATCCATTGGTACGCACTATCTCCCTTTGAATCTAAGAGTTCCATCCCCATGTAACTTAAAACTTGACACCTCGCCTCTTTCTAGAGCTCTTTTCCACCCGTGAATCTTTGTGTCGGTCCCTTGCATTTCCCGGATTCCCTCATATAGTCCGGGCTCTAGAGTTAAGTCTCCAATGGCATCACCCTTCCTTATCATGTGAATCCTCATGTTTCCTACCTCCTCCTTAAGTCGCATCATTCATAAAGCGGTACACAAGGAGTGCACCGACTTCCTACTCAAGGCGTCGGCCACCACATTAGCCTTTCCCTCATGATACACAATCTCCATGTCATAGTCCCCGATGAGTTCTATCCATCTTCTTTGCTGCATATTCAACTTCTTTTGGGTATAGATGTGTTTCAAACTCTTTTGGTCAGAAAACACCTTGAAGGTTACTCCATAGAGATAGTGTCTCCATAATTTAAAGGCAAACACTACGGATCCAAGCTCTAGGTCATGCGTTGGGTAGTTCTCCTCATAAGTTTTCAATTGTCGCGCAGCATACGCTATCACCTTCCCATCTTGCATGAGTACACCTGTAGATACCCGTATCTGTCGATACTTGCATTTATAGAAATCTCGTCCAACACCCGATGATGATAGGACACATGTTCACTTAAACTTTTCATTAAGGGATTCCGTTTTGCTACGCGAGACGTATTTTATTTGACGGTTGCATGATTTAAATGAAATTTAAATTATTTGTTTTATTTTGAGATAAATGAAATTTATTTCATTAATTTGAAAATTTTATAATTCATTTGAAAAATAAGTTATTTATAATTTAAATGAAGTTTAAATTATTTTGTTCGTTTTTCAAGTAAACAAAGTTTATTTCATTAGTTTACGTTAATAATTTATTTGAAAAATAAATTATTTTCAAAGCGTATTTCTTTTATTTCATTTGAAAAACGAAATGTTGTGACTGTTACATTTTATCGTCTTTTTCTTATTTAATTTGAAAAATTGAATTTAAGACGAAGCCTGTGCTTGAATTTTAAGACGGTTTTAAAAGCCATTTTTGTTCAAGTTTAAGCACGAATATCAAAGCGGTTAAGAAGGATTTTGAGTTGAAGCACATCCACCCCCCGAGGTCTTGGGTTTGAACCCCAAACACCCAAATCCCTCCTCTTTTTTCTTCTTTTCCCCACGACCCAACCCGACTACTTCCCTTTACCTTTTCTGCCCCAACCGACACCCCTTGCCACCACCCAAACCACCATGGCCGAGCCTGCACCACCACTTACCCATTACCCACGACCCATACCCATTTCCAACCCAAAACCCGACCAAGAGCAGCCCGTGGAACAGCCCCTAGCTCTGTTTTTCGGGTATATCCAAAACCTGTTTTTTTGAAGTTCCAAACCCGCAACCACCACAACCAAACCCATATCTTCCATAATATCACGTAATATCCCTTCCCAAAACCGTTTTGTTCATAATTTCCAAAAACCCGTAACAAATCTTTCCATATCTCTTATTCGATCTCAAATATTACCCATTACCTAAAACCTCGTCAAAACTACCTTCCATACACTTATATACCGTATAATATCTTCCCATAATCATTTCATTCAGTAAAATATATGATTTGAGGTTGTTTTACCTTCCTTGAGACAATCCTGTATGCATATATTGATGCCTTTTGAAACCTAGCAAAAAAAGGATAATTTTGCGAAACTTAAACCATTATCATCTCCATACATCCATAATAGATCCCCAAGCTTCAACATTCAGAAACCAGTCCCGTATTGTGCACGAATTTGCTCGAAACATAGAGCACCCAATACTCTGTTTTTCGTGTTTATTCCTCGCATAGACCACCCCTGTTCATCCTTGTTTTTCGTGCCTTTCTCATAACGTATAGTCTAAAAAATTTACACTTTAAAAAAGTACTTGTTTTCTAGTTTCCATAACATCTTTCAAATCAAAAAATCGTTAAGAAACGAGTTCAAAAATCGCAATCTAAAATCGCTGCACAAATCGATATTGTGTCGCGTGCCTGGACAGCGTGTGTTTGTGGTTGTTTTTCATTGGTTTTTAGTCGTTTTTTCTTCTGTTTTTCTCACATTCTTAAAGTACGAAGTACAAGGACTTCGAAACATCTTTCGGATTTGTTTTTGGTTGAGAAACGAAGTCAGAAACTTCGTCTTAAGATCGTCGCACGAAGTGCATTTTTTTAGCAAAGTGTTTGTTAAAATTGTAATTGTTTTACAATCGTCGAAGACGCGCCTTCTAGCAACGCTTGCATACGGGATCCAAAAGTTTTCCAGTTTACATGTAAGTTGAGTGTGCAACAAAATTCCTTCCTTTTTTTATTCGGTTATTTTATCGTTTCCGTCAGTTTATTATTGTTTTTATTGTTTTGTCCTCGTTATTTCATTATTATTATTATTTTGTCGATATTGTATGATGGAGAACGGGATTTTATATGTATGAATGCCGATGGATAGAAATTTTATATGTGTGGATTTATTTTCTGTAGGATAGATCGTCTTACGGTTAATAATATGTTGTTTTTAGCATGTTTAATTGTCTTATTCATTAATTTGATTTGTTCTTGTTTAAATTAGAATAATTTGAGAATGATATGATTAGATCTATGTTTAGGGCTGTTTTAATATGTTAAAATTTGCATCTTTAATCGTTTGTTTATGTTATTTGATTTTATTTAACATGTTTTATGTAATTAGCATGTTTTATTCAATTAATTAGCATGTTTAG
>VHZZ01022135.1:15092-26354 GCA_009801015.1 Silene noctiflora | reverse complement strand
AGAATAGTTAAATGAACATTCATATGCTAAATCACTTGACAAGTTTAATTGCATTAAATCGACATAGAATACATGTCACATGTTAGGGTTTAAAATAATGATTTACATTTTCGCATGTGATACATAGCCAAATAGCCATTACTTTGCTTAGTAGAGATTGTTATTGTGATGGGTGGGTTGGGTGTTAATTAATGAAATTAATCAAGCTTCCCAACACGTAATCTCACAAGGACCTAAAATCTCTAATTTGGTTTTTAAATTCCATTTATAAATTTAGCGGCGACTCTTTTCAAAAAGGCTAAAAATGGTTTTATGAAATGAAGGCATTCCTCCCGTGGGCGATTTCCCTCATCCGCAATTTGGCGACTCCACTGGGGACAGTGAAACTTGAAAACTAAAGTAATGGCTATTAGGATTATCTATCACATGTTTTTCTTTTATGTTGATCATGCATAAACCCATTTGAGACTTTAGGATTCGAACCATTCCTCCTCTNGACCTAAAATCTCTAATTTGGTTTTTAAATTCCATTTATAAATTTAGCGGCGACTCTTTTCAAAAAGGCTAAAAATGGTTTTATGAAATGAAGGCATTCCTCCCGTGGGCGATTTCCCTCATCCGCAATTTGGCGACTCCACTGGGGACAGTGAAACTTGAAAACTAAAGTAATGGCTATTAGGATTATCTATCACATGTTTTTCTTTTATGTTGATCATGCATAAACCCATTTGAGACTTTAGGATTCGAACCATTCCTCCTCTTGGGTCAATCTTAAGACAGGGGAATGGCGTTCACTATGCCCGATTTAAGTATCAGCTGGTTCCACCGAGGTTAGCAACGTCATCTCACCATTTGTTACGGACTATGGTGGGTAGCCAGTTACCTAAAAACGTGGGATCATTAGCATAGACCAATTTTAGAGGACCGACCGAGACTTATAAGTGTCTAGGCCCATGCATTGCATCCCTAAAGTGTGAATGACCAAGTTCTTTGTGGTTTCCAAGTCGTTTTCAAAATCAAAGCCTTTTCTTTTTTTCTTTCGAAAAAATCCGTCCATCTCCTCTTTTTTCGAAAATTTCTAGGCCCAACATTTTCAAACCTTCCAACCATGTTTCAATCTCGAACTCTTGAATTTACCTCTTTTGAAAAAAGAGTCTTTTTCAAGATGAGTTGCTGCCCGTTTAGGATTAAACAATCCCGAACCTTTTCAAATTTACCACTTTTGAAAAAAGAACCATTTCCCAGTCATAGTACCGCCGAATTAGGATTAGACTTTTGACCAAAATAAGCCTTTTATAAGTTGGCATGCTGCTCATTTAAAAGCTCATTTTAATTCGATCCTCTTCAATTTCAAATTCCAATGAACCATGTTCCGAATCTAACCCAAACATAGAATAGAGTTTGAGTCAGTTGGGCCGAGCCTGGCCTAGTTAGGCTCATGTTGGTCTATGTCAACCATGTTTGGTTTTGTTTAAGGTTCAAGTGAACCTTTTGTCTAGCTAAACACAACCCTAGTGGGTTACCCAAGTCACCTCTTGGGTCAGAGTCAAGTATGTCGACCATTTTGTCAAATTCAAACCACAAACGCCCTATTAAGAACACGTGGGGCGTCCCTCCAAACCTATGAACCATGTTTGGTCCAATCACATTTTAGTCACACCAAGTCAATGTTAGGTCCAGGGCAAGAATAAGTTGAGTTAGGTCATAGTCCTAGTTAGGTCTAAGATCCCCTTCCCACACGTGTGACCCTCTACAAGTAAGCCACTTAGCTCATTTCCTCGGTCCAAGTCTACCTTTGAGTCAGGTCTGAGTCAAAGGCCGAGTCTGTGAGCCGAGTCCTTACTTGTGACGGGGTTTGATTCAGAAATTGATTTCGTTCAGGGTTTCTATGTAGAAAAGCCGGTCCGGACAAGGAAAATGACAACTGAAACTCTAGTGACTAAGATGAGTGAGACTTTGGAACAACTCATAGCTCGGTTAACTGCAATCGAGACTAAGATTGGTGGGGAGGTCCCTATAACCAATACACCTGAAATGTCTGAGTTTGAAAGACGATTCAAGCTCATTGAAGACCAGTTGAAGCTCTCTCAAGGAGAGAGTATTTATTATGAAAATGCTAGGGTCTATGCCCCAGTCCAAGAGGAGCTTCCCAAAAACTTTGTGCTCACGGATATGCCTAAGTTTAAAGGCACTGAAAACCCTCTGCAACACATTAGGTCCTACATTGAGCACCTTTCTTTGAAGAGTGTGTCTGCGAGCATGCTAACATCCATCTTTGCTATGTCTTTGGAGGAACATCCAAGGGCATGGTTCTATAACCTAGATCTGAAGAACTACCCTACATTCGAAGATCTAACCACTGAATTTTGTAGGCATTATGCCAACAATGCCGAGATCCAAACAACAATGAGAACTCTCGAGGTTATGACCCAAAAGGAGAAAGAGAGCTTTACTATTTTCTTGGCCCGTTGGCGCGCAGATAGTGTGAAGTTGACCATAAAGCCCGGCGAAGTCGATATGGTCGACAAGTTTGTGAAAAACCTTCAACTCGTCTTTCGTAATGAGCTAAAATATCAAAACTTTAGCACATTCAAAGATCTGACCCGAATCGGGAGGAAAATTGAAGATTACCTCCGAGTTATGGAAGCTGCTAAGCCCAAGGGATACCCTGTAACTTCTTCCTCGAAATCAAAGGCATACGTTAGTGACTATCATGTTCAAACTATCAATTTTTTGGGAGGAACTTACAAAAAGCCACAACGTTCTAGCCCAAGGATGTTCACTGACATTGACTGTACTTATACATATGCCTTAGAGAGGCTTATGGCCCAAGGGAAATTAAACCCCATCGGTCCAACTCCTAAACCACCGTTGGAACAATAGGCAAATGGTACAAGACAGAAGCTTATTGTGCTTATCATCAAAGGAAAGGACATGACACTGAAAAGTGTTACCGTCTAAAACACGAAATCCAAGATATGATCGAGAACGAAACGCTCCCGATCCCAACCATCAAGCTCAGCAATATTACTAACCCATTTGGTGATCATGCAAATGGGATATTTGTCAAAGACAATGCTGATATAACCCATTTTATTCGGCTTGTGTGCAACCTAAATGAGACCTATATGGGATAAATATTCGTTCATTGCTCCAAATTCCAGCCATGTTCGAAGAACGACGCCCAAGACGAGATTTTATTATTACAAGTCAGAGTCTGTTTTTAGTCTGAGTCGAGTCTAGGACTTTCCTTTCTTGCAATCGATTCTCAGTTACGCGATCTAGGGAGTGTCCTAGAAATCGCTCTTTCTTCGAGTCTGTTAAATGTTTATCATTTCGTATAAAAGTATTACATCGTTCTTTTCCAGATCTGTTCCACTCTTGTTCATAAATCTAAAATGCACGATGCACTCGAAGGGTGCTTCGAGTTAGAAATGTATCCCGTTATAGGTGGTAAGGTACCTTAGGATTCAGTGACTGTTTCCTTTACCTATTCCATGTCTGGCGTTAGAAAACCTCCATCAAAACCTGTGCTTAAGATAAGCCTAGTAGATGATTCTATGACGAACCTAGTCTAGCTCTTTGTTCCCATGTTAATGACGAATGGCAAACCCATTCTTCACAAGAACGTCCCCTCTCTAAGAGAGTAAAGACCGGCCTCTTTCAACAAAGAATGATAGTACTGACCCAATTGATTGGCGAAGCCCAAATTTTCAAGTGATAATTCAAACTGTAATTAGAAGTTGGTAGAACACCACCAAGCATCCGAAAGTCATAAAAATGAAAAGATGTAAAAAAAAGAAAAAGGAAAAAAAAAAGATGAAAAAAAAAGAAAAAAGAAAAAAGAAAAAAAAAGGAAAAAAGAAGAAAGGAAAAAAAAAATATCGAAGTTGCAGAAGCCCAAACATAAAGCCTGAAGTGGCAAGAACTAGAGATCGGATATCCAAGTCAGAGGCGAACCCAAAACGGTCAGATAATACCATGAACCTTTTTAGCATTAAGTCGTTCTCGAGACAGTTATAGGGGAATAGTCGGGAATTTTGAGAATCATCCTGCCTCTTTTGTTACACTAAGCCTTTAGGGTCCAGATATGGAAATTTGAACCCACATTTGTTTTACACCCCCATTTGCACTCGGGTTTTGTCAAACCCGAGACACAATTCCCAACCACGATGTAAGCCATAACCCATTGGCCTAAACACCAGAAAATGAACCTTGAGAATAACGGTCCACTATCCAAACCTTCAGAATGAGGGTCAACTATTCAAGCCTTTTATTACCAAGCTTCACATCCCAAAGCATCCATGACTTTTACACCTAACCCTAGACACGGGATTGAAGGTACCATACAGGCTACAACGGGATACAGTATGATATTTTAGGTGAAACCTTCGAGTGTGTACATACAATCAAATTGACTACATTTATGCACTTTCATCGAACTACGTCGGATTTGATTATTTCGCTCCACGCGAATACGTAGGGAGTCCTTCAGAATAAGGGATTCAATCCACCCATCATCCTAGTTTTTATCTTGTCGGTTACTTACGGGTCTTAACCAACGTCCAAATAAAACCACCTTTGTTGAGTAAGTCTTAATACTCGGTTTAGGCTAGGATTAAGACATAGATTCGCGATGAGTAGTTGTCAAGTTTCGTAATGAGTTCTGTCTGATGATGTTGGTAAAGAGGCTTGGTCACCCGTGCAGAATGTCGGGTCCATTTGCTAAATAGATGAGGATTTGTGTCAGGAAAAAAAAAAAAAAAAAAAAAAAAAAAAGCCCGCTGAAAAGAAAGGCAAAAATGAAATTAGAAGCCGCTGAAAAGAAAGAAGGCGGAGCCAAAAATGAAATTAAAGCCCGCTGAAAAGAAAGAAGGCAGAGGCAAAAATGATATGAAAACCCGCTGAAAAGAAAGAAGCCCGAGATGAATGATGATGACGGTTCCAGAGAGCAATGATGAATGGTGTTGTAGATTCCATTCCTAAGTGGGACGATAAATTATTGTGTAGTTTGAGTTTGGGGCATAGTAGAAGAATGCTCAGTCCCAGTTATAGAGGTTCAAATTCGGGTCAGTGTCTTTCTAGGCCAGTGCCAGCTGTTGAGGAGTCAACCATTCAGAAGAAATGGTTGAAGAGGTTTATCCCACAGAGAAGTTAACCATTCAGAAGTGATTGTTGAAGAGTTCGCCCACAGCGAGTCAATGTTTGACTTAAGTGTGCTTGTTTCGCGAGTCAGAATGGCTAATCTACATTTCTTTCCCCAACGAGTCAATGTTTAAATTAAAACCCGTACACACTTACGAATTTCATTTTCTTTTTGGTACCGGGCGATGCCCAGCCTTTTGTTTAACTACGGGTCAGAATGTCCGTATCTTGAGCCGTGTCCACCCATCAAATGCAACTCCCTCAACTTCGATTTTTCGAAAATTCAAAAACTTTTTATTCCAGGCGAAGCCCATTTTCAAATGAATTATCAATTCAGGGCGAAGCCCATTTTCAAATGATTTTCAATTCCAGGACGAAGCCCACCTTCAAAAATGTTCGGGCGAAGCCCACTTTCAAATGAGTTTTAATTCCAGGGCGAAGCCCACGTTCAAAAGATTCTGGGCGAAGCCCATTTTCAAACGAATTTCCAGTTCCGGGCGAAGCTCATTTTCAAATAGGTCGTTAATTCCGGGCGAAGCCCATTCCTTCAAGATGGCCGGGTCGATGACCCAGTTCTAAACAATGTACAAAAGTCGGGTCGATGACCCATTTCAACATTTTTGATTCTGGGCGAAGCCCATTTTCCCAAATGACATGTGAATCCGGGCGAAACCCACTTTTTTTTCAAGTAAGCAACATGCAAAAGTCGGGTCGATGACCCATTTTCATTTCCAATAGAGTTATTTTCAAGATCGAAGATCATTAAAAATTCAAAATGTTATTCGGGTCGACGACCCATTATCAATTTTAACGTATCAACTTCAAGATCGAAGATCATTTCAAATTCAAAATGTTATTCGGGTCGATGACCCATTATCAATTTCAAAACCGAAGATCATTTCAAAGCCCGGGTCGATGACCCATTTCAAATTCAAGATCGAAGATCATTTCAATTTCAAGATCGAAGATCATTTCAAAACCCGTGTCATTGACCCATTATCAATTTCAAGATCAAAGATCATTTCAAAAATATCAATCGGGTCGATGACCCATTTTCAAAATCCCAATCCAAATTCAAGATCCAAGATCATTTCAAAATTCGGGTCGATGCACCTATTTTAAGAGCGATGTTCAAGTCGATGACCTATCCCTTTTCAAATGTCTCGTTACATGAATTATTTGTTACATGATATATGTTACATGAATTTTCTACCATGTTTGAGCAGGTACGCTCCAACTGGGAGCTCTGTTGCCGAAGGCTCCAAAGATCATTATGAAAATGACAAAAGAGATGGCAACCTCCTTTTGGAAAATTCATCCATTTGGGCCGAAACAGCAGAAAGCTAAAGGCCAGGCAGAATGCCGAACTACGATGCAGGTTTGATTCTGTCACGAAGGATACGTAGGCGCCTAAGGATAAGGCTCACCCCATCATTCATAAAAGTTGATGTAAGTGGTGAAACCACAGGTCGAAGATCAAAGTAATGAAATAGCAACGAAAGTAGAGGCGTCCAAAACCGTGTTTCAGGTATGATACCTTCTTATGACTGACGAGCTTACATACGCAAGTCTAATGGACTCTAAACGACCCGTCAAATCCTCAGGTCATTAGACTTGGGGTATACTTTAACTTTCGCCCTGTCCAAGCTCAGTCAAAGTGGGGACTCTGTAGATACCTCTATCTGTCGATACTGGCATTTATAGAAATCCCGTCCAACACCCGACGATGATAAGACACATGTTCATTTACACTTTTCATTAAGGGATTCTGTTTTGCGACGCGAGACGTATTTTATTTGACGGTTGCATGATTTAAATGAAATTTTAATTATTTTTTTTTTATTTTTAGATAAATTAAATTTATTTCATTAATTTGCAAATTTTATGATTTATTTGAAAAATAAGTTCTTTAATATTTAAATGAAGTTTAAATTATTTTGTTCGGTTTTGAAGTAAACGAAGTTTATTTCATTTGTTTACGTTTATAATTTATTTGAAAATTAATTTATTTACAATGTGTATTTTTTTATTTCATTCGAAAAATGAAAGGTTGTGACGGTTACATTTTATCATCTTTTTTTTTTATTTAATTTCAAAAATTGAGTTTAAGACGGAGTTTGTGCTTGAATTTTAAGATGGTTTTAAAACCCGTTTTTGTTCAAGTTTAAGCACGAATATCAAGGCGGTTAAGACGGAGTTTGAGTTGAAGCACACCCACCCCCCGAGGTCTTGGGTTTGAACCCCCATACACACAAATCCGTCCTCTTTCTTCTTCCTTTCCCCATGACCCAACCAACTCCTTCCCTTTACCCTTTCAACCCTAACCGACACCCCTTGCCACCACTAAAACCACCATGGCCGAGCCCACACCACCACCTACCCATTACCCACAACCCATACCCATTTCCAACCCAAAACCCGACCCAGAGCAGCCCGTGAAACAGCCCCTAGCTCTGTTTTTCGGGTATATCCAAAACCCATTTTTTTTAAGCCTGAAACCCGTATACATCCTTCCTTACCTCCGAGAATCCATATCTTCCATAATATAACATAATATCCCTTCCCAAAACCGTTTTTTTCATAATTTCCAAAAACCTGTAACAAATCTTTCGATATCTCTTATTCCATTTCAAATTCTACCCATTACCTAAAACCTCGTCAAAACTATCTTGCGTACACTCATATACCATATAAAATCTTCCAATAATAATTTCATTGAGGAAAATATATGATTTGAGATTGTTTTACCTTCCTTAAGACAATCCCGTATGCATATATTAATGCCTTTCAAAACCTAGCAAAACAAAACGAGAATTTTATGAAACTTTACACCATTCTCATCTCCATACATCCATAATCCATCCACAAGCTTCAACTTTCAGAAACCAGTCCCGTATTGTGCACGAAATTGCTCGAAACATAGAGCACCCGAATGCTCTGTTTTTCGTGTTTATTTTTCGCATAAACCAGTCCTGTTCATCCTCGTTTTTGGTGACTTTCTCGTAGAGTATAGTCTCAAATCTTTAAACTTTAAAAAAGTACTTGTTTATAGTTTCCAGAACATCTTTCAAATCGAAAACCGTTAAGAAACGAGTTCACAAATCGCAATCTAAAATCGCTGCACAAATCGATACTGTGTCGCGTGCCTGGACAGCGAGTGTTTGTGCTTATTTTTCATTGGTTTTAAGTCATTTTTTCTTTTTTTTTTCACATTCTTAAGGTACGAAGTACAAGGACTCCGAAACATCTTTCGGATTTGTTTTTGGTTGAGAAACGAAGCCAGAAACTTCGTCTTAAGATCGTCGCACAAAGTGCATTATTTTAGCAAAGTGTTTGTTAAAATTGTTTTAGAATTGTTTTACAATCATCGAAGACGCGCCTTCTAGCAAAGCTTGCATACGGGATCCGAAAGTGTTCCAGGTTACATGTAAGTTGTGGGTGCCAAAAAATTCCTTCCTTTTTTTATTCCGTTATTTTATCGTTTTCGTTGTTAGTTATTGTTTTTATTGTTTTGTCCTCGTTATTTCGTTATTATTATTATTTCGTCGATATTGTATGAAGGAGAACGGGATTTTATATGTATGAATGCCGATGGATGAAATTTTATATGTGTGGATTTATTTTCTGTAGGATAGATAATCGTACGGTTAATAATATGTTGTTCTTACCATGTTTAATTGTCTCATTCATTAATTTGATTTGTTCTTGTTTAAATTAGAATAATTTGTGCATGATATGATTAGATTTATGTTTAGGGCTGTTTTAATATGTTCAAATTTTCATCTTTAATCGATTGTTTATGCTATTTGATTTTATTTAACATGTTTTATGTAATTAGCATGTTTTATTCAATTAATTAGTATGTTTAGTCTAGTTATGAAATAATTAGATGAAAGATCGTCTTATTTGCTAATATGTCTTGTGTCACGATTTTATGGGTCTTTTAATGTGTTTAATTTGACTCATATGATTTGTTTTGTATGCTTCTCTTTTTAATTATAATTATTAATTTGATTTGCTTTAAATCGCGTAAATTAGAATTGTTTGCGTCGGTTTATATTTCGATATGTGTGTCGTGTGTGTGTCGTGTGTCTCACATGTTATTAGGATAGAATTGGCCTAATTTTATGTGTGTTTAATTGTTATTTGCTTTATAGTAAGTTGATTTCTAATACCCCTTTTAATTGTTTATTTTTACTAGAATAGTTAAATGAACATTCATATGCTAAATCACTTGACAAGTTTAATTCCATTAAATCGACATAGAATACATGTCACGTGTTAGGGTTTAAAATAATGATTTACATTTTCGCATGTGATACATAGCCAAATAGTCATTGCTTTGCTTAGTAGAGACCGTTATTGTGACGGGCGGGGTTGAGTGTTAATTAATGAAATTAATCAAGCTTCCCAACACGTAATCTCACAAGGACCTAAAATATCTAATTTGGTTTCTAAATTATATTTAAAAATTTAGTGGCGACTCTTTTCAAAAAGGCTAAAAATGTTATTATGAAATAAAGGCATTCCTCCCATAGGCGATTTCCCTCATCCACATACCTGTTCTTGGAAGCATCGGTATACACTTCGAAATTATCATTCCCTTCCGGTAAGGCTAGGATTGGGGCCGTGGTTAGGCGCTCTTTTAGAGTTACGAATGCCGTCTCACAACTCTCGTCCCATTTGAAGCGGTTCTCCTTCCTCATCAATGCCGTCCTGGGACTAGCGATCGTTGAGTAGTCTTTCACAAACCTCCGGTAGTACCCGGGTAAGCCAAGGAAACTATAGATTTCCGCAACATTTTTCGGTGCCTTCCACTTGGACACGTCATCAATTTTTATAGGGCCACGGATACCCCTTCTTTTGACACTACATGTCCTAGAAAGGCCACCTTTTCAAACCAAAACTCACATTTGCTAAGCTTTGCATACAATTGGTGATCCTTCAAAGTTTGGAACACCACCCTTAAATGCTCCTCATGCTCTTCCACGCTCTTTGAATAAACTAGGATGTCATCGATGAATACTACTACGAACTAATCTAGGAATGGACTAAACACCCGGTTCATGAGTGAACTTTTATATATTTTGTTTCATTATGGTTTCTGTGATGTTCACTATCATGGGTAACCGAGATATTAGCACTTCCGTGTCTTGAGGTAGTCCTTGATAAGGTGCCTTGGGTTATGGGGGTGCTACAGCCAGAGCGTTGGTCAATCCGAAAGGAATCAATACAAATTCATAGTGCCCATACCTCGACCTAAAGGCGATCTTTGGTATGTCTTCCTCTTTAATCTTCAATTGATGGTAACCCAACCTCAAGTCGATCTTTGAAAACACTCTGGCCCCACTCAATTAGTCAAACAAGTCATCAATTCTTGGTAGAGGGTATTTATTCTTGATGTTAACATTGTTCAATTCCCGATAATCGATACATAGCCTCAAGCTCCGATCTTTCTTTTTCACGAAAAGGACTGGTGCGCCCCATGGTGACACACTTGGTCTAATGTACCCTTTGTCGGCCAATTCCCATCGTTGCTTCTTCAACTCCTCCAATTCTTTTGGACCCATCTGGTATGGGGCCTTAGAGATTGGCCCCGCCCCCGTTTTCAAGTCCACACCAAATTCTACTTCTCTTTGGGGAGGTAATCCGGGCAATTCCTCTGACAATATATCCGCAAACTCCCTCACTACCGGGATATCTTGGGCCCTCGGTCTTTCTATGCTCGTGTTGATCAACGTAAATCGGTAACGCTCGGTTGACTAGAGTTTGACGTTACTGTCGTAAGACGGCAGTGATTAACTGATCACTTTCGGTCACACCTAAAGGACGATTCCCAAATAGTAAACTAATTATTTGTATAAGATACGATATATAATTAGTGTTTTGTATAAGTTGACTTTTATTAAGTCAAGTGTATTTATTTATTGATGACGAGTTACGAACTCGGGCCAAAAAGATTTATTATTTAATTATTTGATAATTAATTAATAATTAATTAATTATTTAATAATTAATAGTTAATTATTTATATTATTACGATTTGTGTGTGTATATCGTGAGGCGGAGGTTATTAGTTAATAATTTGACAAGAGGTTGTAAAATTAACTAATAATT
>VHZZ01022134.1:13428-24040 GCA_009801015.1 Silene noctiflora | reverse complement strand
CTACGGGTTTCAATGTCTACGATTACGTAAATTGTTCATAACTCGATTCATTATATGCAATTTAATTCATACTAATTAGATTCATACTAGGCAAGACAATGTTCAATTCAAAACAAAAAAATTAAAATTGAATACGATTAACAAGTCTTGAATTAATTAACTTACCGATGATTTGTCATTAAGCATTGATTTTGATGGTTCGTTGTTCGACATTGAATCCGTTTAACAATTTTTTTTTTAGGTTAGTTTTTAGGAGGGTTTTGGGATAAAATAGGGTAGAGAGAGAGAGTGGGTAAGGGTAGTGGACGTCTTTTTTTTTAAAAATGTCGACGATTTGTTACAAAACGTCGACGACGTTTCGCAGCCCCCTATTTTTTCTATTTTTATCTACATGACAACTTTAGTAACATAAAAAAAAAATGTATATAACTATAAACTAATTAGCTTTTTATGTAAACTTAAGTAAAATGAAATCGAGCCCCCAAAAAAAGTTCATAAACCTACTTTATTTTTGGTAATAGATAGTTTTGTTAGGTTAATAATAACAATTTTTTTTAATTTGGAGCACACGAGCTCGTAGGTAGGCCTACATATTTTGCTGAACGGGCTTGGACAATCAAATTAGGCTGCTATAATGGACACGGGTAATAAAATTAGACCTGTCGGGCAATTTTTTCAAATGTAGACCCGTCCATGTCCGACCCAATCCTGCTGATGATCACCTCTAGTTATTAAGTAGATAAGAACTGGCTACATTAATTCCGGTTCGCTAAAAGCCTATACTCTATTAAAAATAAAATTAACGAATTCGAATTGTATTTCTTTAATTGGTCGGATTTACCAACTCTAATAATACAAATCGGAAAATATTTGAAAAACATGTTTGATTAATCAAACCCTACCAAACTCCTCATGGAACCTTCCTCATATAAAAAAATTCGATTCCTATCCAAATGAAAATGACCTATTTCACTATTTGTCGGTCTAGTTAGTTCAGTGACTTCAGTCACTTGAAAGGACAGACAAATACACCGCATGATGAAACTGAAATAAAAGGAATGCAAATAACTTGAGTTATTGAGACATAAAATAAAGTACTCAAATTCTTATTTTTGATAGTTACTTTTTGTCTGGCATTAGACGAAGCGATTATTTTATGGTAATTATAACCATAATGGTACAGTGAGTATTACCAATTATTATACAAAGTAACTTATTTTTCAATAAATGATAATTACAAAATTCCGTCTCATTACCGTAGACTAAAATTGTCCGTCTAAAGCAATACCAACTAAATAACACTGAATAAAGGAGGTGTAACAAGTAACAACTGATGTACACTTCCTGTCATTTTCTCATTTTGGTAGGGGGAGAAAAAAATTAAACACAACGCATGATTTCCATGATTATTCCTGCAAAAAAAACATATTTTTATCCAACAACAATTTCTCTTTGCATTGTCAGTAATTTAGCAGCACACGAGTAGAAAGATTGCAACTTTTTTTTTGTTGTTGAAAGAGTTTGCAATTTAACTTCTGTTACTGTTTTAATTTTGATTTTTGGAGAACAATATGGCTTCAAAAACCAAGTAAGTTCACAATTTTCGTAATAATCTTCCTAGATCTGATTTGGGTTTCACTTATTTTCTTTAAATTGCCATGTTTGATTAATTTAATTGCTCAGTTAATTGTTTTGTTTCATTTTTTTTGCTGTTGTTATCTGATCTTGTTGTGGTTATGTTGATGATTATTGTAAGATAATCAAGTTTTGTTCTTTTCGGGTATTATTGCATTTTTGTTGGTTAATTGTGTTATATTGTAATACCTTAAGAAATTTAAGGTAGGTAGTTTCTATAATTGAATTTGGTTGTGAAATTTTGGTGGTTTCAGTGATAATTGATGAAATTATGGCAACCCAAATCAAAATTCTTTCTGAAGAATTGAATTTTGGGTTTAGACTTTAGATCTACCTTCTCTTTGCCATTTCCATATTAATCTTAATGCACAAATATAGTGTAAGTGGTCTCAACTCTTAAGTGTGAGACGGTCCATTTCTGTAAAATAAGCATTCGTTTATTACTAATAAATGAATTGTCTCACCGTGTAAGACCGTATTACCCTATAATTACTGATTTTAGTGTAGGTATATTAGTACTGGTTTTGTTACTGGCATGTTAATTATTTATCTATGTAACTTAAATTTTTAGTTCTGTATGTTCCTAAGTGATGATAATGGTGTTGAACTACTAGTTCTATTACTGGACCGGGTTATTGGTCTTGATCTACGAGTGGAAGTCTGATGATCATGTTGCTGAATTATGTGTAGGACCGGGTTATTTCAGACTCCTGTCAGCAAATCTTCATCTACTACATCAAGGAGCAAATTAGGAAGTTCAGCATCACTGAAATCAGATGCTGCTTCGGCTTCTTCTACTAATTCACGATTTTCGTTTGATGGGGGGTCTCCAAGGCCCGTTACTTCAAGTAGGCCCGTTAGTCGATCCTCTCCTCGGGTGTCTACACCAGATGTATGTTAAACTTTTGTTAAGAATTGTGGTCAATTACTGAATTTCATGTAATGGTAAATGACTAAATGTTTGTATGATATTTAAATCCTTTTCCATAAGCTGAGTAACTTTCCATTCGTCAAGTCTAGGTTGGTAGCAATCTGAATATCGTGTGACGAAATGCACATGATTATCATCTTGGAATAGCAAATTTCTGGTCTGTAATCGGATGTAGAAATTGGTTGGTAACAACGGAAATAACTTTAGTTGTGTTTAAATACTTTCTATTATTGGTCTCCTCTTTGTGGGCGTGTCTTAGACGTGTTGAATCTCGGACGTGCTTTATGTGGGATTGATGAGGTTTTTGCGTCCATGACGTCAGCCTGGTTTGATAGATTAAAACCATGTCATTTATATGCCACCCGTTCTAAATTTCTAAGGGACCTCACATGTTAGGAGAATGTTTATAGAACTGCTTAATATGTTCTGTTTCACTGTTTGCTTGTACATGAGTTTTCCACATTGATTGAGAAGAGTAAAGAGTTCACCATTTTATAAACCGATGAGTTACTCCTCTCATTGCCATTGGTTTTGGTATAGAGCCTCTTGTAAAGTGTAGTGAACTCTCTCTCTTCTTGCGGGTTTGGCGTAACCCGTTTATACGGAGTTCTACATATTTCAGAGGATTACATATGTTTTGTTTGTTTCTAAACTGCACACTTGTTTTTATTCTAATCAGAAACCACAACCACGCATAAATAAGCCGTCAGAGCTTCAGGCCCAGTTACAAGCTGCACAAGATGATTTGAAGAAAGCGAAAGAGAAGTTGGTTTTGTCTGAAAAAGAAAAGGGTCAGGCATTAAATGATTTGAAAGAGGCTAAGAAAATTGCTGATGAAGCCAATGAGAAACTCCAGCAGGCTTTGGTGGCTCAAAAGCGGGCCGAAGAGTCTTCCGAGATCGAGAATTTCCGGGCTGTCGAATTGGAGCAAGCCGCTATTGATGCTTCTCAAAAGAAAGAAGAGGAGTGGAAGAAAGAGCTAGAATCTTTGAGGAGTCAACTGCTGTCCTCAGAAGATAAGGCTAGTTTTCTGAATGCTAAGGAAGAGCTCCAAAAAGTCAAACAAGAGCTAACCTTGGTTATTGAGACCAAGAACCAGGCTCTTGCCCATGCCGATGACGCCACCAAAATTGCTGAGATTCATGCCGAGAAGGTCGAGTTCCTCTCTTCCGAGCTTATGAGATTGAAGGACTTGCTTGAGTTGAAGGCCAAGGATGAACATTTTGAAAATGGGATGGTTGTGGAATTGAGGCAAGAGCTTGAAAAGGCTAAAAGCTTTGAGCAAGAGCTTATTGAGAAGGAAAAATCTTATGAGAAGAACTTGGTGGATATGAAATCAGAAATGGAGTCACTCAGAGAAGAGCTTGATAAGGCAGTGGCATGTCAAGAGGTCTTGGTTCAGAAGGAGAAGTCATATGATAAGATTGTGGCCGATATGACCGTGGAATTGGCTTCACGGGATCAGGATCTCGAGAAGGCAAATATTTGTGAGAAGTCTTATGAGAAGACTGTAGAAGAACTTAAATTAAATTTGGATTCTCTGCGACAAGATCTTGAGAAGGCAAAGGCCTCAGAACAAGATTTGGTTGACAGAGAAAAGTCTCACAACATTATTGTCTCTGAACTAAAGTCAGAGATTGATTTTGTAAAACAAGAGCTTGAAAAGGCTAAAGGGTTGGAGGTTAAGTTGGCTGAGAAGGAGGCTTCATATGAGCAGACTGTCATTGAGCTAGAGGAGGGTAAGAGTATGGTGGAGGAGATGATTGAAAGAGAGAAGTTAAACGAGGAAATTATGAGAGAGATGGAATTAGAGTTGCATTCTCTGAAGCAAGAACTACAAGTTTCGAAGGGCTTCCGGGAGAGATTGACCCAGATGGAAGATTCATATGAATTGATGAATGTTGAATTAGAGGCAGCAAGGATGGCTGAATCTTATGCTTTGAATTCACTGGATGAGTGGAAGAAGAAGTCCGAAGAGTTGGAGTACAAGCTGGTGGAAACAACTCGATTGGAAAGATCCGCATCGGAATCATTGGAGTCAGTTATGAAAAAATTGGAGGGAAACAGTGACATACTACACAAGGCGGAATGTGAAGTTGATGCTCTTAAAGAGAAGGTGTCCTTGTTAGAAATATCACTCAGGAACAGGAAAGAAGATTTGGAGGAATCAGAAAGTCGTGTTAGGAAAGCAAAAGATGAGGTTAACGAAGCAGAAATGGTGATTGAATCAATGAGGTCTGAACTCGAGACCGTGAAGGAGGAGAAGGCACAAGCTTTGGAGAATGAGAGGATGGCGGCTTCTAGTGTTCAAGATCTCCTAGAGGAAAAGAACACTCTCTTAAACGAGGTGCAAAGGTTAAAAGAAGAAGAGGAGAGGAGCAAGATGGCTATGGAGAGCCTTGCATGTGCTTTGCATGAAGTTTCCAGTGAAGCAAGGGAGGCCAAGGAAAGGTTGGTATCGAGTCAAGCCGAGCATGAAAATTTCGAGACTCAGATAGAACATCTTCAATTAGTTGTAAAGGGAACAAGTGAAAAGTATGAGGCCATGCTTGAAGATTCAAGGCGGGAGATTGATCGTTTGACTAGCACGGTGGAACAATCTAAATTGGAGTTGGATGTTCAAATGGAAGATTTGAAGGTGGTCTTGAAGGCATCAAATGACAAGTATGAGAGCATGCTTGATCAGGCAAAGCAGGAAATTGATCATCTCACTGAAACACTAGAAAAATCCAAATTGGAGCATGAAAACAAAAAAACGGAGTGGGAGGCCAAAGAAATGAGGATAACTGAGAAGTTGGAGTCGAGTTACGAGGAGTCCAAGGCCGAATGGGAACAAAAAGAGTTACAACTTGTGAATGGTCTCAAAAGATCTGAAGAAGAGAAATCTTCCTTGGAGAAAGAAATTACGAGGTTAGTGAACTTGCTTATGGAGGCAGAACAAAAAGCAGAAGAGTCGGGCTCTTTAAAGGAAGCACTTGAAAAAGCAAATAGTAATTGCTTGGAGTTGAAGGAAACTTTACACTTCAAAGAAAATGAAGTCGAGAACATCACGAGAGAAAATGAGAAGTTACGGGCCGCTGAAGATACAAATGTCTCGAAAATTGATGAACTTACCAAATTACTTGAAGAAGCCCAAACCCGTCACCAAAGCAACGAGAATGGTGGGATTTCAGACAGTGATAAAGACTATGACTTGCTTCCTAAAGTGGTAGGATTTTCTGAAGAAAATGGACCCCACCGAGAAAAGGAATTGCATACATTTCTGACGGGTATAGTTTATCCGGAAGAAGTTAATGGGAAATCTATGAAATCTGAGAATAAAGAGGAGGTAATAGTTGAGATTCCGGAATCTGAAGGGAAAATGTGGGAAAGCTATAAAGTTGACCGAGAATTTTCCACAGAAGAGGGTTCATTGGATGATGAAGTTGAATCCAAGGCCGATAATGCTGAGAGCCTAGATCCGAACAGAAATGCATCTGAAAACGGGTCCAACTCGGACTCTAAGCAGCAAAAGAAGAAGAAACCATTGTATCGGAAGTTCGGAAATTTATTAAAGAAGGGGGTTAGCAGCCCCAAGTAGGGTTTAGGCAATGCAATGCTGCAGCCTCCAGGTACATCAAAGTGTTTGTTATTTATTTAGGTTTAGATAACATTTCTGTAAAGTAGAAGTTACAACTAAATCTCCTATCCACTTATATTTGTATGTGAGGTTTTTTTTTGTTTTGTTTTCGCTTTTGTGTGTGTAAGGGTTATTTTTAACCAAAAGGGTTTATAAATTTGGTTTAGTCTGTATTATATTATCTTTGGCCAAGTGTGTCTCTTTAATATTTGAGCTACCATATCTTCCAAGTTTCACTGCATTGCTAGCATAATATCGTCTCACTTGTGAGTGTGGCTTTTACACGTCATCGGCACTCATCGCAGTTTATACTGAACACAATTTTTGGGTTTGAACAATGATCTATTGATCTGTAAAAATGGCTTCAAAAGTAGCTGAGAAGAGCACATGGCTCTTTTTGCATATTTCTTACATAAAGAACAGAAAAGTTCAAAATTGTTGATCATGCATCTCTATGATTACATGAAAAATATAAGAATCAGAGCGCTCTCATTGTTCTCAATCAAATCGGATAGAAAATCCAGTGTCCGTCTTTGTGAAATTCACGCCACCAAATTCATCGAAATCAGAATCCGATCCAGTTTCTCGATAATCATGCCAATCCCGAGGCGAATCCTCATCTGGGACCCACCTAGTTGAAGGAACTCTAAGCTCAGACACAGGAACCGGCATAGGCTCTTCATTGAGGTACTTATCATGCAACAACTCCATTGCAGTAGCTCTACTTGCAGGGTCAAAGCACAAGAGCTTCTTAACTATGAGGATTTCATCAGGAGACCGCCCGGTTAAGCATCCTTCTACTCCCACCGGCTTCTCAATTTTATTAAATGATATCATTTTATAATCAGGGAGGTTCGAGCAACCAGGAAAGTTCTCCTCGGTTAAATTACCCAAGGTGTTAAAAATCCTTGCTAGCTGATCGATATCTGAAGTTCCGGGAAAAATGGGTTCCAAACTCAATAACTCTGCAAAAATGCATCCTAATGACCAGAGGTCGACCTCTATACCATAGTTTGTGGATCCATAGAGCAACTCGGGAGCTCTAAACCATCGGGTCCCAACACATGAAGTAAACAGGCCGTGGTTATCCTCGACACCTTCATATGGGTCACACGAGTATGAACCTCCGAAGATGTCGTCTTCGAGTTCACTAGCAGTACAAGTAGCAAGACAGGAAAAATCTCCATCAGGGACATTGGATTCCTTATCAGTATCATCTATGGTTGAGTTTTTCTCCTTTTGCTCAATCAAGTTCCTGAAGAGTTGCTCTCTGTTGGCATCACCTTGGTCTTCATTTGCACGAGCCTGTTCAACCAAGTCATTAGATGTACCTGGTTCACTTTCGGATGGGACAGTCTGCTGATTATGTTGCAGGTCATCCAAGGAAGTAGAAAACCCTGGCTCCAAGAGAATTCTTGCCTGAAAAGTGATAATTGAAAAAGCAGTCAGTCCCGTGTAAGACGATTGATTAAACACAGTTACTATAACTCTCCTTAAAAGCGGCACATAACATGAAATGCTGCCATTCTAGAGAAACACGAGTATTCAGATCAGAACTCACTAATTTAGTGTAAAACCGCTGAAGAATCGAGTTGGCATTTGCCCAGATAAAAAACGGTACAACAGACCATATCATAGCAGATTAGCAGGCATTGCCAAATCAAGAGACCCCCAGTTCAATATATCTAAAAAGGTTCAATCAAATTCTATAAGCTTTGAAATTAATTAATCAAACTGCAAGGAAATTCGAGTCAACAGATCTCAACATCATCATCAGTACAGCTCTGAAAATATAGCAGAATCAAACCTCATGACTTACAAATCAGTAATCACATTCTTCACTTAACATAAAAAAGTTCCAATTTTTTTCAAATGTAAGATATGCACTCAATCTAATAATTTGGGGTCGGCTGACATGAATCATCGTTTGAAAACACAACGATGGATTGTATACATAAAGTTCCAAATTTTCGATATTAGAAAACAAACCTGACCAAAATCAGCCAATTTAAGAACACCATTCGCAGAAACAAGCAAATTAGAAGGCTTCAAATCTCGATGAACAATATTACTCCTATGACAAGCATCAACCCCAAGCAAAATCTGGATCATCCACCCCTTAATTTCCCCAACAGAAATCCCATCTTCTTTTTCCCGACGCTTTTTCCCGTCAGAAATCACCGACGATAAATCCGTCGGTAAATACTCTAACACAAGAACAGCGTCCTCGTCTTCACGCCAAAAGTACTCGATCAAAACGACGACGTTTGGGCAATTCTGTAATGCCTTTAGGGCCTCGATCTCGCGGAAGGCGCTCTGGTAATCGTGGATTTCCTTAAGTGCGACGGTTAGACCGTCAGATTTTCGTAACGCTTTGTAAACGTCGGAATAAGCGCCGGAACCAATGCGATTGTGGATGTCGTATTTAGAGGTGATTTCTTTGCGGCCGTATATGCTCCAGCTCTTTGATTCAGTTGGTGAATCCATTGTTTTGTTGGATTTTGATTATACTGCTATTAGTAGCTATGGAGTTTTTAAGAGGATGAAGGGGAGAGGGAAGAAGAGAGTTTAGCGTGATGAATGGGTGACTGGGGAGGAGTGTGCTAGTAATAGTAACTGCCTTTACTCGTCCAGGATTTGTAATTTCTTCTCTTTAAAAAGGAGTTGTTGGTCTCCCTCGAACAGGTCGTATCCATCTTAAACGTAAATGGGTCAAATATTATCGTATCACAATAGATGGGGTCATGGGTCAAGAGTTTCTAATTTTCTAGACAAAATTCATATTTTATCTCATTTATCTATTTGACCCATACAACCGTCTTGAACTAGAATGAATATGTGTAAAATGAATCATAAATATTGACAGAATTTGTATCCATTTATGATTATCAGAATATCGTTGCTTGTTACTTGTTAATTATGCTTGTTACTTGTTAATTATGCTTGCGGACTGTTTCATTTTTAGTAGATTATTAATAGCAGAAGTATATTGATCAAGTAGATTATAAATGACAATTTTAATTGATATGTTTCACCTGCTTTTTTTAGACTGAAATTGTCTGAACTAAAATGAACTGAACTTAATGGAGCTGAATTGAACTGAAATAAGAATTAACTGGTTTAGATTCCACGCAATAACTGCGCGGTATTTATAAAGTTTTCATTTTTGTATTACTTAATCATGCTAAATTAACACTTCATTAATTTTTCTTATTTTACGCCATTATATTTTGATATGAAGAAAAAAAAAAATTAAACTGTAAAATTATGCAAGAAAACTGAGTATAATTGAACTGTAAAATAATAGTGGTATCTCATTGTTCATTTTTTTCTCGTTATTATATTTTGTTTCGAGCAAAAAAATTAAAACCTAAAATTAATCCAAGGGAATTGAGTAATGTGCCGAAATGTATTTTTTTTTTAAAAGTTTTTTTTATAGCATAATGCTAATGATTCCAATTTATAAATTCTCTCAATTTTGTTTTGTTATGAAAGTATCAAAACGATTTATAGTTTTGTTTATACAGAGTAATCAAAATAATAATATCAATAAAAGATTTAATAGTTTTGTTTTATATTATTTATACTTTAAATACAATATTATAGTTTAGTATTTAGTGAAAATCATATAATTTGATGAAATACATAATGAACTACATTATAATTATTAATTTCCTTATTTAGTGAATACAAATAAATTATCAATAGCTTCTTTATTTAAAAAGATGCTTTTTGGAAGGAAATTTATAAGTTCACCTATTCTTTTAGTAGATAGGAGATTTGTGAAGAGAAGAGCTGAATAGAACTGAATGAAGCTGAACTGAACTGAACTGAATAAAACTGAACTGAAATAAGCTGAAATTAAGTCCAAACCTGTTCTTTTGGATTGAAACTGTCTGAACTGAACTGAACTTAATTAAGCTGAACTGAAGTAAGAGTTAGACCATGTTCTTTTGGACTTAATTTCAGCTCAGTTCAGCTTTATTCAGTTAAATTAAGTTAAGTTCAGCTTCATTTAATTCAGTTCAGTTCAACCCTTCTCTTCACAAATTAACTTTTACCTTCAGTTCAGTTCAGTTCAGACAGTTTAAGTCCAAAAGAATAGGGCCTTAATTTGTGAAGAGAAGAGCTGAACTGAACTGACTGAATCTGAACTGAACTTAATAGAGTTGAACTGAACTGAAAGAGCTGAAATTAAGTAAAAAAAAAAAAAAACTCTGTCTAGTATAATTTAATTAACAGATTTAGCAACAGTGATAATCAACAAATTTAGTGAAGGGTGTGGAATCCGAGAACCTAAGAGGGGGAGGGGGTGAATTATGTGCTCCTTTAAAAAAATTTAACTTAACTTCCAAACTTAATCCTTATTGTTGTAAGGGAGTCTAGAAATTAGTTGAAGATAAGGAATGAAAGCAGTAAGCAACAAT
>VHZZ01022115.1:11692-36846 GCA_009801015.1 Silene noctiflora | reverse complement strand
CATATTCTGAATATGTAATCTCTTGAGAGTCAAGATTTCCTTCATAAATGTCTCCCTTTTGGTGAGAATCGTTTATCAGTTCCTTATTTCAGGGGTTTTCCATTTATTCGTGGGTTTAGTCTCATCAGTAATATAGTCAAGTGTAGTTCGTTGATGGTTCGTAGCGTGTTCTTTCAAAGGGTACAAGTGATCTCAACGATCTTTGGAACCAGTCAGAGGTAAATTTTATCTCATAATGAATCACACGAAGGATCCCCTCAAAAGCTACATGAAGATTGCGATAATAGGACGAGCCGAATTGTTAGATGTTGTTTTGAGATCCCTAGTTTATAAGAAAAGTATTTTTCTTTGGTTTCCATTAGATTTGTTTTCGATTATACGTATTCGTTGTAAGTGTCGTATGGCGTTCTATTAATGAATTGTTCTTTTCTTTCAAAAAAAAAATTGAATGTTTATCAGATCATTAATCATTCTTGATTGGAATAACCAGATTTTTTGCATGAAGATAATTAGGTTGAGAAAAAAAATACCCAATCTTTAAATATTTTTTTATAAAAACATAAAGAGTATAATAAATAAAATGCATGCAATAAGTGGGGATATTATAAGCTAAAAATTCGAGAAATCTAAATAAATCTAAAAAATGAAACACTCGACAAAAGCTTTAGATGAACCACTAATAAATATTTACAAATAGACGAATAATAAGNAAAAAAATACCCAATCTTTAAATATTTTTTTATAAAAACATAAAGAGTATAATAAATAAAATGCATGCAATAAGTGGGGATATTATAAGCTAAAAATTCGAGAAATCTAAATAAATCTAAAAAATGAAACACTCGACAAAAGCTTTAGATGAACCACTAATAAATATTTACAAATAGACGAATAATAAGTTCTGAGTAGATGAAAAGAAAAATTAAATCGACAAAACAAAAATTTAGATATAATATTGTCAAGAGATAAAATACAAAATAATTATTAGTATAATGCATATATAAGTATATAACCATGCATGTTGATGAGTTAGGACTTTACTTCAATCTTCGATTTTGGCCTCATAATCTGTTATTGCTATACTATTTAATTTTTTTTTTCGTATTATTGATATTTGGGCGTTATTCTAAGCGTTGAACAATACTAACTCTATATTGGTTATTCTATTATATATTTTACATTATTATGCTATTATATCATAACTTTTTCCCCACTATTTATGCATTTTGCCAAATTGTAAAATATTCAATTCTGTGCAAATTTGCACGGGAATAAAACTAGTAAGAGTGTAAAGGGGAGTATTTATACTAATTATGAACCGAAATTTGACAAGATCTGAAATTGTAGGACGATAGAATTTTGCTAATCCAAGTAGTCGTGTGCTACCTGGTGTATCCATGTACTCCTTGATCACATACACACTCCCTTTATTTATTTTCATTATTTTATGTGCTCATTTATTATCTTATTCATAAATCCAATGTATTACAGAGTACTAAACTACTCCCTCCGATGCTGATCAAATGTAACATTGACTTTTTGGTACTATTTATGACTGTAGAGAATCTTTGATATTATTTGTAATATATAAGAGAAAATATAGTCATGTGAGATTTTATTTGATTTATCGTAATGAATGCTATAAGAATATCAAATTTTTATAATTTTTAATAATCTGTAACTAAAGATATTCATGTTGCAAAATACGCCTCGACAAGTGTGATAAAGTCAATGTTACCTTTAGTCTGGATCGGAGGGAGTATACAATTCCTAACTCGACAAGCTATCATACGGAACTAGTAATTGTAATTCAAGTGTGCATCTTTCCTCTCATTAGCTGTATCCAACAACTTGCAATAATTTTCCCAACTTTCCTAATACGAATGATGGATGGTTGCTGCCATTAATTACCAACAAAGTGGATCATTACCAAGTTGATCAAGATCCTTATTTGACTGTAGTACGTCTATATTGAACAAATTTGGACTTCCTTTTGGACAGAAACCAAATTACTTTGACTTGAGTCAAACCAAATTACCGTAAACAATTGACCCTAAAGATATAAGGTGAGGTGCCCTATTTATTTCTTTGACCCGACTAAATGTCGTGTTGAGTATAAAAATGTAACATTTCCCACAAATATTTACGGTTTAGTGCCATCAACGTCAATTTTGACAAGAATTCCTAATGGTATAAGTTAGAAATAAATAAATGAGCGGTGAATATAGTAAGTAGTCATAGTGGACCAGAGTGATAAAATGGTTGTTTCTGGGATTATTTGAGCAAAAATAACCATATATCGAATTCAATTAAGTTTCATTCCGAATTAAATAAAGGCCTCATCATCGGGTGTTCAAAAGGCTAGTAGACATTTTGAGGTGTCTACAGCAGTATAAGACATAGCTCGATATTCGGACTCTGTGGAAGATTTTGATACTGTTTTCTGCTTCTTTGTCTTCCAAGCAATTAGAGAATCTCCAAGGAATACACATTGGCATGTGAGTGATCTGCAAGTAGTCTGACATGCACCCCAATCAACATCACAATACCCTCTAAGAGTCAGATCACTCCCTGCTGGTTAGAATAAGGCAGCCCCTGCATTACCCTTGAGATATCTTAAGACATGGACTATTGCCTGCGTATGAGGCTCCCTAGGAGAGCTCCAAAATTGGCTGAGATGTTAAGTAGCATATGAGAGATCAGGTCGTATAAGATTAAGGTAGAGTAATTTCCCAATAATCCTCCTATAAATCTCTAGATCAGGAAGCAATGCCCCATGATCAAGGCTCAATTTTAGTCCTTTAAGCAAAGGAAGCAATGCTAATTTGCAGTTGAGCATCCCTGCATTAGTAAGCAGATCCTGAACATACTTCTGTTGATTCAACATTAGACCTTTAGCATTTCTAATGACTTCTAGGCCCAAAAATATTTGATCTGTCTTAAGTCTGTGATAGTAAAAGCAGCATGTAGCTTGTGCTTCAGTGAATGTAAGAATGACAAATTTGTACCAATGAGCAACAAATCATCTACATAGACTAATACCACTGATAACAGACCATTGTACTCCCTGGTGATAAGATAATAATCATGCTTGGATTGTAAAAAAACCCAATGATAAAAGCAACTTAGTCAATGCAATATTCCATTGCCTAGATGCTTGCTTGATACCATAAATTGATTTCTTGAGCTGACAAACTTGACCTTTTGTTGCTCCTAAATAGCCCTTTGGAGGAGTCATGTAGACCAGCTCATCCAAGAAGCCATGCAAGAAGTCCTTGTTGATATCAAGTTGATATATGGGCCATTGACTCATGGATGCAACAGCTAAGAGTACTCTGACAGTGGAAAATTTTGCAACATGTGAGAATGTTGCTTTATAATCTTTCCCTTCAACTTGATTATAACCCTTAGCCACAATTATGGCTTTATATCTCTCAATTGTCCCATCTGGGTTAAATTTAACTTTGTATACCCATTTGGACCTTATAGGTTTATGACCAGGAGGAAGCTCAGTAACAATCCAGGTACCATTGAATTCTAATGCTTCAAGTTCCTTTGACATAGCAGTCACCCATAAAGGATTCTGCTTGGCCTGTTTGTAAGTAGAAGGCTCTACTATTGACATGACATTATTCAGTGACTTCAAAAGATGAGTAGGATAAGAAGCTTGATCAAAAATGGAAAAACCGGCTTCAGAAGACACTGCACTAGCACTAGCAGATAGGCAATGTTGGACATACAAAATCTTCAAGACTTGGTGGGACATTTCTGATTCTGGTGGATTGTCTAGACAGAGGATTGAGATTGTCACTAGGTGGAGCAGATAAAATAGGTGATGTGGAACAGAAACATCATTGTCAGCAGTAGGTATATGTTCATGCTCATGAACTGGAAGAGTCATTGGATCAGTATTGATCTGAGTAAAGTGATGTGTATTAGGAGGAGCATTATCAGTGTAATTAATTGAAGGAATTGTATTAGTTGTATGATTTTATGAAAAAATGGTGATTTCTTCCTCCAATGATTCATTTGAAGGGTCATAATGAAAAACAGGAGAAGGAATTGAAGAGGACTGTGCTATATGATTGAATTTAAATGGAAAAACATGCTCCTGAAATTTCACATCCTTGCTGATTACAATCTTCTGAGTATCTAAATCAAATAACTTGTATGCCTTCTGACCATGGGGATAGCCTATAAAAATGCACCTCATCCCTTTAGATTGAAACTTATCTCTCTGTTTGTTGGGAATCAATGCAAAGCATTGGCAACCAATAACTCTGAGATGATTATAGGATGGTAAACTCTCCAATAATAACAACTCATAAGGTGTCTTCCACCCTAGAACAACAGTTGGTAGTCTTTTAATCACATAAGTAGCAGCAAGAATACACTCTCCCCAAAATCTCTTAGGTAAATGAGCATACAACATCATGGCCCTAGCTGTTTCAACTAGGTGTCTATGCTTTCTCTCAACACGACCATTTTGTTGAGGAACACCAAGTACACTTTTCTGATGCACAATTCCCTTTAGAGCAAAGAATTCTAAACAAAAACCTTGGATGATTTATGTACCATTATCACTTCTGACCAGTTTAATGCATTTCCCAAATTGAGTTTTGACTTGGTTATAAAAACTTTCTACTGTCTTACTAACTTAAGTCTTGTCTTGCAACAAAAAAGTCCATGTAACCCTAGAGTGGTCATCACTAATGGTGAGGAAATAATGGGCTCTAGTAAGAGAAGCTACTTTAAATGGACCTCATAGATCAATATGAATGAGACCAAATATCTCATCGTGGCCCTAGAAAGATCTCTTTCAAAAGGCAATTTATGTAACTTTGCCATAATGCAAGTATCACAAGAATAATTATGCAAATTTGTAGTATTAAAACCAGTAATATGTCTCCATTTTACAGAGGAAGTGTGCCCTAATAGAGCATGAGCAAGCTCCACAGCACTATGTGCTTTATACCTATCCTCACTATTACACAACATACACTGATATTCAGTTACACTGGAAGTATTATTTAGGCTACTAATGGTAGCTACATCAACAACCTTATTATGACTAGTATTATGACAAAAAGATGTATTTTGCACTGACTGGTGCTGCAACTTGTATAAACCTCCATCTTTATGTCCTATAGCCAAGATGTGGTGCTCAGGGTCCTGTATAACACAGGAATTGGCATCAAATTGCGTAACTAAACCATTATGAGATATCAACTTTTCTATGGAAAGTAGATTATGCTTGAAATCAGGAATGAAAAGGACCTCATGTAAAGTAATCCAAAAACTTATCTTAATATCTCCTACAAAATCCATCTGTTTAGTTGATCCATCAGGCAACCCAACCATAACAAGTGTCTTTAATTTTCTCATATTTGTGAATAATTGTCTTTGATAAGACATATGATCCGTGGCACCTGGGTCTAAGATTCATTCTATGATATGATTTTCTGACTTGGGTGAAATAATAGCATTAGAAGCTAGTATTTTACCTGCAAAATTGACAGGAGCATTGGAATAATCAATTGGTCCACTGAACCTGGCCTACATTGCATTCAGAACTTGATCGCAGACAGCATTCACCGGTTCTCTGTCAATCTTGCCATGAGTATGAGAAGAAGACCCTTGCTCCATCTTCTGAAAATTGGCAGAGCGAAGAGTGGGCTCCAAATCAAATGGCATATCATCATGAACTTCAGCATTATTTGCAGTTTTGTAATTGTTGTAAGGCTTCTGCTTCTTGAATTTTTGTGCCCCTGACATTCCTCCACCTCCATTGCTATTCATATAACTTATCTTCTGGTCTTCATTGAGATCCCAATAAGTATCCATAGTATTGTAACACCCCCACACACCAAGGTGTCTTACCAAGACCACCCTAGCATATAGAGATGCTACCATCTCGGATGTCCGAGGTACAGTATATTAAAAGTGGCCATAAAGGAACATACTTTAAAGTTAAACGGTTTAAGTCATACATCTCAAAACCAAAAACTCCAAAATACGATACAACTGTCTCATGAAAAAACTACTGAAAACCAAAACTGTTATAAGACTACAGCGGATGACTTTTAGACTAGTGATGACTTCATCCAAGCCAGATCCCGCGAGCTATCCATATGATTACTTGCTAGACATTGCTCACCATCCCCGAATGGATCACCACAGTTTTCAAAACACATAAACGGGGCCAGTTACTAATAAACAATATATGAGTCATACACAACCATACATCACATTCCCCAAACTTCACATCACACCGAACACCTGACTACACACTAAATGTGTAGTCCTGCCACATTACCCATCACAACAGGTAATCCACTCCGCCAGTGGGGACCCCAGCCGTACCACCTAAGCCCCACTCAAAACCATAGAGCAAATAACCCAATGATCATTAATGTGCGCATCCCCCTTGTGACGGGAACTACAAGAAGCGAACAAGGGCGTGAAGCCATTCCCGCAAATGACTTCACTCAGCCGAGGTCGCACCTCGCGAACCATATACAAACAATACAAGAACCATTCCACTATGTGAATAACATGCCAACATCAATAACGTAATTACAATCACCATACAATCATGTCACACAACATTCTTATACCATTTAAACAGTAACCGAGTAGGAAAACCTTACCTGAGATGAAAATCACCACACATGCACTGAATGATCAAAAAGCCTCTTCTACAAAGTCACCTCCTATACAATAAACATACAATTACAATCTATGCAAACATTAACTCCCAAAATCCCTAATTACTCAAATTAGGGTTAAGACAAAAACTAAAGAACCGACATAAAAACAACATACTGATCTTACCCCAACGGTGACGAACGCAACGGTACGAAAAGCCCCAAAAAATATGAACTTTAGCCCTTGATTTGATAGCAAAGAGAGAAGGGAATCTACATTGCTTGAGTTTTTCTGTTGTGAAAGTTTTGTAAAATGAATGTTTAGCCAAGAATGTCGATGTGTTATAAAACGAAACCTCTCCTTTCTTTAAAACCAAACCGGACGCAAAACCCATAAAAGTATCGAGTACCGCCTACTCGATCGAGTTTCTCCAGCTCGGTCGAGTACCTAAGAAACAGAAACTCTCCAGACCCTGATTATAACTTACTCGATAGAGTACCCTCTACTCGATAAAGTATCCAAAGACTAAAATCCGAGATATTACAAGTATGGCCTTTCTTTTTGCAATACTGCACCAACGCTCCTCATACTTCGGCTTCTTGCCATCTCTTCTCAAGACATTCCAGTTTCCTTGATTTGATCCAGCTCTATTAGCAGCAAGAGCATTGACTTCTTGCGCAGGTTGATTTAAGATAAAAATTGACTTCTGACTCTCGACGAACAAAAGAGTAGACCTTATTGACTGTGGGAAGAGGATCCATTGACAATATATTAGTCTTCAGTGTGTCAAATGTATTATTGAGTCTCATTACGAACATCAAAACCTTCTCACGAGATGCTGAATCAACTATCTTCTTCAGAATGTTGGAAGTACACTTGCCACAAGTACATTCTGGTATACCTTCAACTTCTTTTATCTCATCCCAACGACGTTTTTTGAGCTTGTTATAGTACTCAACTACTGAATCAGAGTTTTGACCTAAATTACGCAATTCTTTCTTCAGTTGAAACAGTAGAGGCGCGTTGGATTGGCCATACCTTTCCTGAATGCCAGTCCATAACTGCTTTGCTGATTTAGTAGAAAGAAATCCACTCTTGATTACAGGAGTCATGGAGCTAAGAATCCGGCAGCGGATCATGTAGTCACAGCGCATCCAAGCTTTGTGCCAATCTAATGCAACTTCAGGCAGATGAATAGCTCCATTAACGAAACCTTCTGTGTTCTTCGAACCGAGAGCAAGAAGAACTCCTCAAGTCCAATTGATGAAATCTCTTCCATCAAAAGGCGAATTAACAAGTGACATGTTAGGATTATCAGATTGAGACAAAAACAGCGGTTCAACGTAAGGATTACGATAGGCGATTGATCAACAGACTATGAATCAGGCATTTTCTATCTGTGTAGCAAATTCGATTGTTTTTATGATTTTTGTGAAATCTTGAAACGAAAATAGAGTATTTTTGTGTTTTCATCAAATTTTATGAAGAAATTTGTTAAAAAAAGAAGAAATCTAGCGAAGAAATGCGGAAAAACGAGCGAACGAAGCTGCGATTTTACTTGAAATCAATGAATGATGAACTGGATCAAGAGACAGGATTAACCTGCTCCGATACCATGTGAAATCATCATACTTGATGATGAAACTCGATTGATGAAGATCAAAGAAGCCATTAAATGATTTTGAAAAACAAGATATTTGTTGAGAGGGAAAGAGTAAATAAACGAATGATTATTATTGAGTAAAATGAATTGATAAATTACAAGAGTTGTGTTTGTTGTTTATATACAAAATTAGTTAAGCCTAATCTAACTAACACTGTCAGCTCATCAATCTGTGTGTTTCATGTTAATTGGTCCTTATTATCATACACCTTGAGCTTGTGTTTCTTCAGCACTAGTAGTACATATCTTCTCACAACAACATATCAAATTGATTTGTTACTGACAAATTATTGAATAAACTATTGTGTACTTTTTTTCTTCTAAGATTTATTTTTATTTAGTTAGGGTTTTGGAATTTATAGGGGTTGGACAGTTGTCGACTTAGATGACATGGGTGGACGTCACGGCTGGGGGTGGCGTGTGTCACCAATGGTGGACGGCAGTGTCGGGTCGTGAGGGCAAGCATTGATGGGTTGTGGTCAATGGAGAGGGAGAGGGAATGAGGGGGAGTGGTGGGTTTGTCGAGTGTTCTGATGTTAGCTAGGGAGGGTTGATTAATTCACTAGTGAAGGGAGGGTTTCTACTGTCGTCGCTGGTGTCAATGGAGTCATCGATGGAGGGTTGTGTGTAGGGGCTTGAGCGTGATGAAGAAAGGAGACAACAGGGTTGTCGCTGGGTTCTGGTGGTGGGCAGGTAAGAAGCCAGGGGTGGACCCGCTGGTGGCCAAGAAGACGGTTGTAAGGGCGGTTAGAGGTCGGTGGTAGGAGTAATGCTAGGTTCTGGTGGTGGGCAGATAGGAGGCAGGGGTGGGCCCGCTGGGTGGCCAAGAAGACATAGTGGTAAGGGCGGTTAGTAGTCGGTGGTAGGAGTACTGCGTGTGATTTTAAAGTTTATTTCTCTTTTTCTCCATGTAATGCAAAGGGAGAGTGGGAAAGGATAAGAAAATGGGAGGGATAAAATGGTCAAAGGTGTACTACAATTAGTAAAATATGTACTGCGAAATAAGCATCCTAATGAAGAAAGAAAAAAGAAACCGAACAATTGCAATGTGAAAAGGATAGAGGTAGTAAGACCATTTTCTGAAGAAAAAAATCAGGGTGAAATAAATTTCAACAGTAAAGGAACGAGATAAAAATGGTAAAAACACATGTTTCATCACTCGCCAAAAGAAGAGGGACCAATTGGGGCTGATTGAAGATAGAACTAAATGAGCTCTCAAACCCATACAAACAGAACTAAATACAAATGCACATTGCATACAAATTCTAACTAGAAAGTTACGTACAGGCATCACTAAGCGCATCATGAAGCTTGTAATTGTCGAACTCGGCTAGTCAGCTCCCTTACTTGATTCCTCAAACGATCGGGATTAGTGAAGAAATCAACAAAAATACGTCTTTGGATTCCTACTTCTGTCGCATGATGCTTCATTATCTACATGACACCGAAAACAGTCTTTAGTGTTAGGGCAACATTATAGTCCGTAGCATAGTTCGTCAGTCAACCCGGACTAAAAAATACAGTATAGTTTTCAGCCTTAGATGAATAAAAATGAAGTTACAACTGGCAACTAGATTAGGTACCTCGTTTTTCTTATAATGCTCTAGATTAATTTCCTCGACTGCAGTGCAGAGTTTCGCGTTGACCTTGTCTAGTTCATCAAGCTCTCTTGTTAATGGCTGTCCATGAATCAGTGTAAGATTAAAGTCAATTAACACGAAAGCCTGAATAACAATATCAACAAACTGATAAACCGTTTCAAAAGTACATGCAAACATGCACATAATACCCAGTTACTCACGTATTTTCATACCAAACGCTTTCACGATAAGAAAGTCATGAGGCTGACCCATATAATGACATAGCTATTCCTTAATTACAATTTTGAGCGAGTTAATGTGTGTATGAGTGCGTGTATGAGTGCGTGTATGACTGTATGTTTTTTTGTTAGGCAGGTCTCACATTATATTAACATGTGAGACCATCTATAGGTAGGTAAATTGACACGCATCTTAACAGCCAAAACAGATTCAACATTAATTTTACATAAAATTGCATTAAAACACAACCCCTTAGTCAACATAAGCTAGTCTTAGCTAATAGCTAGTCATGCCATTATATGTTTTAAGCGAAAAGATTGTAAAATCTGAACACCACGACCCACTTTTAGAAAGTGACATGCACGACATAAAGGGTTACGTGTTTCACATGAGGAAAATATGAAAAGATTTAGCAAAGGATGCAAATAACATGTTTGACATGAGAAGATGGTCGCAAGGTGATACTATCAAGGTTGATAGACAAAAAAATAGCAAGTTACCCTCGGTGTCAGTAAAGGCTGAGCAGTTGTTGATGAGGCAAATAGGAGGTGCTGTAAATTTTGAATTTGTGTACACCTGAAACAAGAAAATCAAAGCATCACTGCATCACAAGATGAAAGTAAAGATCAAGATCATACTATCAAACTACATTAAGACTTTGACCATCCAGAGGTGTAATTGATTATTAAACTTGACTCACAACTCATTTATGCATCTATTTCGGTCTGCGATCAGCAAACTTTCAAGATCAGATTGAAGAGCCGTCAAGTTTGACTGAAGGCTGGCTATCTGCTGAACAATGCCAGGTGCTGAGACATATGCAGAGGCACCAGGCTGAGCATCTGATAAGGATATTAACACAATATGTCAAGCACAAATAGATAACTGTATTTCCCCTTCCAAAAAAAATAGATAACTGTATTTAACATCCAGCAATAAGATAAGAAAAGTTCAGCTCCACTGAGGTTTCACATATTCTGCTTTCGTGACCATGGGGTTAGAACAATTTCTCACTTTGGTGATATAAAGATTGAAGATGTCCTCACTTTGTGATACAAGGTATAACATAATCAATTTTCATTGAAACTAATGTCATGTCAGCAATGTAAGTGTGAAAATAAAAATATAAGTATTTAACATGAACTTTCACATAAAATTGCCAAAAAAAAAAAACATATCATGCTTATAAACATTAATTATAGTGGATATTTTTTTTTATATCATATTACAGTTCATCAGTGAGAAATTTACAAAAGTGGAATCAGTGAAACCTCAGATAACTCAAGTGGAATTAGATAAAATCATAAAGGCACTCAAATGAAAATTTTCAAAAGGTACACACTTCCTAACATTAGAAGATTTCAAAGAAGAGTTGCGCATTACTTGAATAAATACTCAAAAGATCTCTAACACCATGCAAGAAGTTGTCCCTGTCATCCACTGCACCTTGTTCTTGCATGTCAGAAGCAGACTGAATCAGGGCTAGGCAATGGCCCTGTTGCAGCATTAAAATATCTTAAATAAAGATCTGCGAATTCTGGCTAGTGACTAATACACTGTTTAGCACATTATAAATCACTATTGACAGGTGTCAATCTACCATTTTAATTACGGTGTAATTATTTTCCACCCCCTCTATTCCAAAAGGTTGTTTACACTTTCGAAATCTTACTCACATTTCTTTTTACAGCTAAAATGGATTTGGCTTCAACACTCAAGTATTGTTAAAACGAACCTCACTTGGTCAACTAAGGATAGCATGGTAGTAATGACATGAGGATCACATAATATATAATCAATCATATGTCGATATCATATTGATCCAACAAATCTTTGTTTATCAAATACCCCGTAAGAATCTACTATATACGAAGTATCACTAATATTTGTTATCCAAAAGATCGACCGTCAAAGACTATTAGATGAACATGACACATTTACCCAGTAGACTTACCACTCGTCCTTTTGTAGCTGAGAGAAATGACTGAAGTTCTGACTCAATGACTTTGAGCAGTGAATACGCTCCAAGCATTGTTTTCTTTTCCAATTGACACGCTATCTTCAGAAATTGATGCCTCGCGAGTTGATTAATCAAGTGATTAATGAACTGCCAATAAATATAAAGGAGTCAAGTTAGTTTGACATCATGCAAAATTAAAAACAATGTATGATGGTAGGGACTAAGGAGTACATGAGAACTATTGAGAAGCATATGGACGTAAACTCTAATCTGCAACAACCACAACCAAATATGTTGGTCCCAGATTCCCAGCTCCACCAAGGCAATACTCGTACTCATATAAATAGCACCAAAGATACTGAACAGTAATGTCCTCGGCAGCAGAAATGAGTTCAGCCACTATACTAAGTAGAAAGAACGAGGACACAGGACACTGGGTGAGTAACTGAAGTTTTATAAGTGACATTTTTAAAACTCCCCTAAAAACCTAATATCATCATAACCCGATACTAGTGTAGGCAAATTCTTTACCTACATGTACATTAGTGCAGCACACAACTCTACTATATCATTTAAAAACAGAAAATAGTGACTCAACAAGGTGCCCAAATTCCAAATCACTGCTAGCAACTCCCAAGGATTTTGACAAGCTTAATGGTTATAGATGGGGTTTAGCTAGTTGGATTGAACCAGTGGGGAGATACAAAGTACTTTTCTCTTTCCAAGTCATCATATCACAAATATTCTGGAATCTGGAGTATCCAAAGCATATATAAGTGAACTCGTCAATATAGAAAGAGCAATATAAAGATGAATTACCTTAAGTCCCCAATACAATCAATAGAGTTTATTACAACCGTTAATTGAATAAAAATATCATTTATTTTCTTTTGATCCATTCCTTTTCCCCCCAACAAGATTAACCCCTCATATGGATGGAGAAATTTGGAGGGGAAGGGGAGAAGAGAGCGTGAGGAGGACAATTGCCCAGTTTGGTCAGCAAATTGGATTGGGGGAAAATGCAAGAATCAAATTTTGTGGCTCCAAGCCAAACTAAAATCCTTCCAACGTTGGAAACATCTAGAATGAAGATGGTATTCAAAGTATCTCCATCAACCTATGTACACTTTATACTAGAAAAAGAAACCAACTCTTAGAAAGAACCTTCCATGGGTGGCAGCTTCATACTTTCATAGAGCCATATGCATAGGGAGAGCACAATAATTCCTTTATCTATTCGGCAGAACCTCAATCTCCTTAATGATGGGAAAGAGAGGGGGTATGTATCACAAAAAGGAAAAAACACGTATGAACTTTGCATAAAAAATAACTTTAAAAAACTACAGCTTAATTTGACAATCCAGCCTACCGCCTTTTGTCGACTGAGATAGAATTCCTGACGCATGATTTTTAGATCATAATCACCTGCAGAAAAGAAAATAAATAGCTTTTAAATAAGGAAATATAAATTACTTAAAACCTAAATTGGAACATTCACATCTGTTAAGCCATCAGTCCGGCAAGTAAGGGAAAAAAGAAAAGTTCTAATACCTTGTAATATATATGTATCTTGAAGTTGAGCCAACTCCCAACAGAGATCAGGAATAGTCTTCCGAAATTATAAAAAAAAAAAAAAAAAAAAAGGAACGTTCAGTGCAAACATCAAGTGACTTTATACTGTAAATCTCTTATGACGCCAAATATGTGAACAAACTGTAAAGGGCGAGTAGATCAACCCTTAACTACTTACATTGAAACAAAATCCAGGCTACATATCATATGGAGGAGCAATATATGTACATTACGTATGAAAAACTGTATTATTGGTGAAGAAATCTTAAACACAAGCAGACGGACCCTTACCTACTAACATTTAGACAAATTCAAGGCTCTGTATCATATGGAGGAAGCAATATATATGTACATGAAGTATGGAAAAACTGCTTTATTGGTATAGTTAAGATCTTCTGAAACGTTGAACTTCTATATCAAATTTTATCTCTAGTTTAAAACCATTTCACATCATTTAAGGCATAAGCTAGAAGGTAAATATCATTTAGAAGCGCCCTTTAATTTATATAAATAAGGATTCAAATAAGAAGCACAACACAGGCTTCTGAGTTTGGCTTGACTCAGTTTCTAACTTTCAACATTATAATATTCAACCAGGATTTCACACCTTGCCAAAAAAAAGTTACTCTTAAAATCAAGTTGCAGAAAAAGAAAACACACACCTCGGATAAGTATTTTTCTTCTTTGTGATGAAGATTTGAAAGCTCTCCTGCCAGCTCTGCCTGCTTTCTCCTGATAATTGACCATAACGTCATCAGAAGCAATTACATTAAAGCAAGTAGCACAAAGAGACAGCTAAAAGTACATATACTCTCCTACAAACCCTTTGATCACAAGGTTCTGATCGAATCTATTCGGTTTTCTGATAAGGATGTGATGTTCTACGATAACAGTATGAGTCTTAAAATGTCGAGCTGTATGCCATCCATCTACCCACTAATGTCGCACATCTAATTTCCAGTTACCCATTTCCAACACTCCTTTAACCAAAAAAACTCCCTAAATTAATCACCCCTCCCCATCACTGAATCTCCTTGCCCTTATTGCACCATCAACCCTCTGTCCAGTAGTCTAATTCCTCCAGAACCAAAAATATATATCCTCCATCTCTCGACCTTTTCCTCTGCCACCAGTTAGCTCTTGCCCAAACTTGCAGCAATTTGGCACCGAAGACCCAAACATATGCACGGTTTATTCTCTTAAATGTCAGTTGCCAATTGTGTGTTTCATTGTGAATATAACTTCAACAAAAGAGGCATACTCACCTATCCTCTACACTTACAATTACTTGACAGATGCAACGCTCGTCTAAAATCACTTTCTATCAGAGTTGTTATCATGCTCATCTACAATCAATTAAGCCCTTGTATATAAGGTAACAAAACGACATATCTTATGGAAAAAGGGGTTGGGAGTAGGGCGGGAAGACAGAACACTCCTCATAAACATCTTTTATCACAAAATATATGGGAACATAAACAAGTAGAAGAAACTCGTACCTGAGAGAATGGAGATCCATGTGAATGTGAGCTTCATCAGAAGCAACTTGAGCTTTAAGTGCAACAAGGATGGCTTGCTGCTTGGCATTCTCAACTTGGGCCTCGACCCATTGCCTCTCACTAGTACCGAACCTGCCAAGATTAATGTAAAGAAAAGCTATAAAGAAGTTTTATAGCAGGTTCCTTAAAAGCTGATACTGAGGAAAACAAGTGGCACACATCTACATCTATGGTGGTATGTTATATGTACAAAAAAGAGCGGGCACCCATCTCTAGTTATCATAACCCGCACAAAACAATAAATGATAGTAGTTCGGTACCATGAGAATAGATTGGAACAAGAATACATACACAGAGCGAAGCCTCTGCAGCTCAGAAACCCGCTGATGATGACAATGTTCTAAATCTGAGATATAAGGGCAAAATGTCAAGCGTCTATCTAATAGGCAGAAATTAGCAATGCATAATGAAACCAAGTTCTGTGCATCTTACTGATTTCTAAGTCAAGAAAACAGGATGTTTAATACATCTTAAGAGCATTAGAAATTATTATTCCAAATCTGCTATATTAGATTAAAACAACCAAAAGAATTCATGTCATTCAAAGATTTTAGATATACTAAATTGTATTAATTAATAGAACTTTATAACAACGACAATAAAGCGTTAGTTCCAAAACGATCCGGGGTTGGTTATGTTACACTCGTTAATCACTAAAAATGACTCGGCGTTTGCTATGTACACGCATTAATCACTCAATGATTCGGGGTTGGCTATGTACACTCATTAATCACTCGAAATGATTCATAGGGAAAACAGCTAAGCTAAACATGTTACCTCTGACTAATATGTTTGAGATGTCATCCAGACTCATCCACGAGCATTTAGCTTTTCCGTCCTCGGCAACCAACCGGAAAGGAACCTGATCAGAAAAATCCAATAATATTACACAGAGCAATGAGCGAGAGATGCCTCGTTAGAAAAGAACTCACTAAAGATGTAGATTTTAAGAATGATTGTATACTAAGTCATGCATACCGAGTCCAAATGCTTAGTAAACCACTGATTTAGTTCCTTCGAACAAGCTGAATCGCTAATCAGGTATTGATGAAAATCGGAGTACGCAAGGTATATGACATCATCTGCATACACAAAGGGAAAGTGAGAAGGACTCCGCAATCTGCAACAACTAGAATAATGTCACTTGATGTGCCTAAGGTCACTGACTGTCTGACTTGCACTATCAAGAGCCAAAGTAATATATGTATATTAGGTTGTTAGATACCCAGATAAGATGAACGGTAACAATTGATCCTGGTAAGGAATTTTAATCTATTAGCTCAATATGCTCATAGTTCCAAGAAAAAATTGACATGTCATTATGTCAATACAAGCTATTCTCAAATTAACAACAAACTGAAAAGGAAACTCCAGCTAAACCTATAATCATCTTGAGCCTCATCCTTATAACAAAACGTATTCTTTTCTTAATAATAGTGGAGCTATTCATAGACCAATTGAGCTTCCAATCCAAACTTCGACTTTGTTCTCATGTATCACTCACTCAAAGAAAGACAGAAAATTAAGCAGGATTAATCACATTCTCAGTCACAGAAAACAAACTTGCATAAAAAAAATCAAAAAAAAAAAAAATCAAAATGTTTGTAGCCACCAGACTGCAGTGTACAGAGTAGATGATAAACAGAAAATACAAAAAAAAAATTAAAAAAAAAAAAAAGAAAAGGATGAAAAAAACAGGGGGAGAGAAACAAACTAAATCAGCAACAGATGACAGTGGAATATCAATGTATAACTTCTCCTTGGACTTACGTTAACTCATCACCATTACCTAAACCCACCATGGTATAAGTTTGCAGGTTTAGTGTCACAGATAGAGATTTTTATAACGAAAGTTGCATACCACAAATGGGTGTTATTGCCACATAATAGAATTTTATGATGTGAGATCACAGGAGATACATACCATGAGCAAGTACAAAGTGACTAATGCCTAGCACTTCAGAATAGGGAAGTAAGAATACTAAGAAAATTGTAAAAGGATAAGGCCAGATAATAACGTACCGTCCCCTGAATGATAATGGGCCAATTCCTGAGCAGTTGAAACAATCCTTCCAAGAACTGCGTTCATCTAATAAACAATAACAATAAAATTGGCATGAAACAGATGATAATATCAAAAATTTTGAGATTTAAAACAGCAGGTTAAGAAGATTAAGCAACATCAAACCCATCTTTGATTGATATTGAACAAAAGAAACTTATGTCCACGTAATGAAATGGTCATACCTCCAAATTTCTTGTTGACAGGCTATCTTCCATTGTGCTAAGTTGGCCTGTAACAGAAGATGTTGCAACAACTCTAGCTCTTTTTCCTTGTATTAAAGATGAAGCATGGCCAGTTAGCGTATCAAACTGAGACTGCAGCTGACTAAGCTGTCTTTGTAACTCCAACGCTTCGGCCTTATAAGACAATGTAGCATCCCTAAGCTCAAATGTAATGCATCACGTACAAAGACAATCAGCAATTAATTCAGAAAGGCTACGACATATACAAGAAAGAAGTAATGGAAATACATTCTGCAATAAAAAATTAAATAAATCAGCAAACGATAGAGAGCAGAATTGATAGTTTATGGGTAGCATACTACTTCAGGAAGAAAAATGACTGTAAAAAGTTCAGTGGACAGAAAGTCGTGCAATCAAAAGCCAACAAAATTAGTGCGGAGATGAGACATTCTAGAACAAGCAAAAGACGGTGCAGATAATAAATCCACCAAATACCATCAAACGATTTGAACAGAACATGAGATCAAAATTACCCTTGCAGGTTTCACTATTAGCTAGTAAAGAGTAATTTTTTTTCTTTTTTACAAAGTTCAGTCCATGACGTGAAAAATGATAAATTTATTGTACGTTTTTACATCAGAACATACGGAGAATCATATTACTAATTTTACTTCCGTTGTTTCTTTGATACTTTCCAAAATAAAAGTGCCACACTCACAAGATATGAGAAACACAAAAAGAAGGTTCTGTCGTCGTGGAGTACAATAATAGCCCTAAAAGAGGCTCCTCAAAAAGAGAACTGGGAGAAAACACAGAAATATCCCAAAAATAAAAGTGGAAAATTCCAAAAAAACAGATGGAGTAAATATATTCACTCCTTGTAGGTTTATGTAGAACGGTGATTTCAAAATAAGTGAAAATTCATCGATGAAATCAGAAAGTTTGTGTAAGCTAAGCATCATCCTGTCTTTATATATACAACTGCATTTTAATAAGCATACAGTTGGATCATAAGCTAAGATTATGACACCAGTAACGGGGATTACCATCAAAGTCAAATATTCTTTCAAAATTAATCAAATCATTTTCAGCATGCTGAGACGATGAATTTGGAATTCGAAAAATAAAATTTAATATGTGAATCAAGAACTTGTCAGTAACTTGAAGGTCAATGGAAACTAGATATAAGGAACTACTATATTACCTGATTTCTTTCAATCCTTCTTCAGCCCCGAAAACTGCCTCCTGATTGTCTCTCCTAGTTGAAAATGCAGAAATACTGTCATATGCAAAATCCAAGTCGTCCCCCTGCGAAGTCAAATGCAGCATGCAATCAAGATTCATGGCCATGTGTGGACTCTTTTTACAAATCAGCAGCATTAAAGCAAAACTGTTCACTTGCAAAAAAAGGCATCTTATCCACTTGGACAGATTGCATGCCTCCTTGAAACGTTTTAATTAACGGTCGCAACACTGATTTGTGTATCAATGTTTCACACTTTACGAAGACCGCCTTATCAGGCCGTATCAAACGTATTTATAGAACATTGAACGAGATCAAGTCTCAAACGAAGATTGATACCATGCCTTCTTGGTCTCTTTATGAGAAAACACATCATTTTACTAATTAGCTAATAAACAAAATTATCAAAGGCGTATCTGCCCACAATATGGCAAAGTCACTTTTATAAGATAACAAAAAACAAAACACCAATGGATATGTGAAATTGTCCTTCGATAGCAGTTAAAAAAACGCACACGGGAAGGGAAAAAAAAAGGAAGCAATGTAATCATACCTCCAAGAATTGTCCTTCTTGTACAAACTGTTCATACCTGGGGAACCAAATGGCACTAAAGCTATTAAAAACCACTCTATAAAAGTGATTCCTCCAACGACGGAACAGCTATCACCATCTTATTTATTTTTAACGAAGTAGCCAACAAAACCATTAAATTGAAGGTAACCAGAGGCTTGCATTAACTTCGATACAAGATAAAAGATGAAACAAATTATGTTAGCTCATAATATCCGCTGATTTGGATTAGTTTCTTGTTTTAAGGCTTTAAGACGAAGTAAAAATCTATTAGCCCTAATAGATAAAAACATCCTTACTGCAACACATGCTGCTTAAGTTCACAACCATCAAGCATGAACGATTACCCTCTCCTCAGTCTCCACTATGTGCCTACTTTTATCAACTATGGTTAAAAGAAACCACCAATTACATTTCACAAAATTCATGAACTGCTTATACGACGAAAAGCAAGAACTGCTGAAGCTGAATAGTTCAACTTTGTCATTTTACGTATTAGTTACGATGAAAAGGTATTAGGTTCTCCTAATGCATGCAGTTTAGAGACTTTAGTGTTCATACGTTATATTAGTCATCACTTTCACTTTATTCATATAAATTTACAAAAACATACAAATCTAGGAAATAGATAAACTATTTGATATTAGGCTCAAGAAAATAAGAATCGGTACAGCACAACACAGCTTTAAAGCTAGGCACTTTCCTTTGATCTAAGTGTACTGTGTTATGGGCACAAAATCACAAGATACTGTAAAATGGGTGTGTTCAGATATTTCAGTGGGATTTCTTATGTTGGACTACATAATCCACAATCAGCTGGGCATTGGTGCCATTAGCATGTTAAGACTTGAATTTGACCAGTACCCATGAAATAGAGTGGACGTATTTAATGGATACCAATCCAAAAACACTTGCTGTGATCATAATTTTGAGCATTGAGACCATCAACGAAATCCTTCATTAAAGTTAATTGCCAAACTCCTATTAACTAAAAGAATAAGCCGTCTCTAATATTTTCCCGCTAAATTTTTCAGAAAGGAATTGGGCTTCCTATAATGGACTATTCTATAGAAATTGAGCCTAACAAGTGAACATATCATCTTCAATAAAAGTATATTTCAAGACCAGTGAGTAAAATACAATTGCAATCTACCAAATTATGCAGCACAACAAATATTTCACCTTAAATAAAATATACCAAATTATATTCTTACAAAATTTAGTTGGTTGCACATTTGTTACTCATAGTATTATTGACATTTCACACATATATATGTCTTAAATGTTAATAATTATAATCACTAATATTTTAAGTATCTTTCAATTTTCAAACCTAATGCGGATTGTTCAACTTTATATTATGGTCTTATATTCACCATAGTTGTTAAATTTCTTAACAATTTTATCTAAGAAAAACCGTACAAATTGTACAGGATCTACACTAGTAGGTTAACAATGAAATAAGTTGCTACAGTACACTTATTTTGGCACACGTATCATATCATATGGCACAAATGTGGTCTCTAACTTCATGACATTCCCTTAAGAATAAAGACCTATACCAGACATTTAGATTCTGCCAGGGTGTCAACAAAAGCTTTCCTGACTCCCAACCGTCAATATATCCCTCAAACACGACAGTTTGCAACCACCCACGAAAAGTGTGTCGGAAGGAGTTCGAGTACAAAAATCACCAAATACAACTTTTATGCCACATAGGTGCCTGGTCTGACGATACTTACTGCACCCACCACTGTAAATGTCAAGGATGGCTTCATACACCACTTTTTTATTCGTCGCAAACACTTATCTTCTTAAAAATATGTGAAGACCCAAAACTTGGATTTTTGCCTCTTATTATCATAGAACTTAAACACATCAAGCTCATCGAATATGTTAGTATTACACTACTAGTTGATGCGTGAGGTCTAAACCCAATGTGTTTCTGCACATGACCCTGATAATCTAGGAATTCACTATTAGTATAATACCTCCTGAAGTTCATTAACACATTGAATCCATTGCTCTAACCTACAGCAGAATTGCATTCCACGACACTAAATTACGGCAATTTTACGTAACATTAATCGGCATCATGTAGCTTAGATTGAATTGCATTCCAGGACATTAAATTTCTGTATCAGCTGAGATCCAATTGCATAGCATTTGTCAATTGCGACTACATTTCCCCAAACATATATAAGTTAACCAGTAATCATAAGTAAACAATCAAACACATTCGTTGAAATTACAACAATCTTTAATAAAACAAAATAAATAAAATGAAAAATGAAAAAAAGGGAGAAATAGAGAAGGAGCATAACTGGGAAAGTTGAGAAGGAGAAAGAACATTGGAGGGACGAAGAGAAGAACAAAGCCAATCAAGAATGGGGCGAACGTCGTCGTATTGGAAAGGCCATTCAAAGCTATCAGGGTCCAATTTAGAGTGACCTTGGAACCCTAACTCACCTAACAACTCACATAATCTAGCTCCACTCATCCTTTTTTATAAAACCAGCAAAGCCTCCAACTCTGAGATCGCAAACTGATTGATGGAGATAGGTGGTAGACGGTGGTGGAAGAGGCGAGTTAGGCGCAGTGGCGGTGGACGGTGGTGGTGGAGGAGATGTATTGGATATTTGATTGAACGAGTCTAGCTGTCTAGGTAGACGAGAATCGCGCGTTTCATTTTTTGGAAAAAATTGATTTTTTTTTTTTTGGTAACTACCTATGATAGGGATGGGATGGGTATGCTAGGTAACATGGACACCCTTTTTAATCGGCCGTCTTGTCTTCGACACTGAAACACATGTTTAAACGTGTCGAATACCTATAAAGTCGTATCTAACTTTCGTCATTTATTTGGATACGTGTCCATGATATTTGGACACGTCTCGGACAAGTGTCCATGGTATTTGGACACATTTTAAACACACTTTCAAATGAAATCAAGTTGAATTTAAGGTGAATAGTGTGTTGTTTTATGGTGGGTTAATGAGTTGAATTGCGGGTGAATGATGTTCTGTAGACGAGAAATGAGATGTCGAAATATATTGATTAGAATATGGGTTTGGGTGGGAAATGAGAATGAGTTATAATAAAGGTCAAGTTTTACGTTCACTTACTTAAATTTAATATCAAATATTTAAAAAAAAATCATACGTTTTCAATTATAAAATATATATTTTCTTTAATTTAAATAATGTGTTATGTGTCCTAAATTTCATAGGTTGTCGTAGCACATGTCCGTGTCAGTTTAGGTGCTACCTAGTGGGTAGGTCTAGGGTCCCATAAGACCAATATCTGTATTGGCGTTTTCATGATATACCCATACCCGACCCATGCTCATCAGGGTCTGAAATTCGTAGATTCATACCCAACCCTGATGGGTCTGGGTAGGATTTGGGTTTACCCGTGGGTCTGATCTCGCATAATTTAATGTACAATTTTTAACTAAAAATGTATAATTTAGTTTTAAAATATCATCAAATTTAATGAAAGTGTAACAATAAAGATAAACAACAAAATCTTCCATATTTACATACACAAAATATCAAAGCATCATACACGTAACTTGAAAAAAACCACTCATAACGCCTATTACGAATGTTTATTAAGGTTAACGAAAATGATGACAATAATGGATCTTGAATACGAGAAAGATGATTGATGAAAAAATAATGTTAAACAACTTCAAATATTTTTAACTGGAAAGATCAAGCTATATATATACAGATAAAAATTTGTAAGGGTATGGGTATGGGTCTCATATCCGACCCATCCCGTACCCGAGTTTTTATAAATAGAGTCATACCCCACCTGTACTTATAAGGGTCTAAAATAAGAAGATTCGTATTCGGCCCATTAGGATAAGACTCAAAGGATTAGTGCTATCCTTACCCATGATCCATTATTCCATTGATCCATGCACATAAGTACATAACATATAATATATTAGTTGAAAAGCTAGTGTGATGCACGAGACTCACAATAGGTTCATTCATAACTATATAAACCTTACTTGATCAAAAAGTTCAACTATGTTAAATCTGAGATGAAACAAAATTTCAGAGTCGGTATTTTAGATACTAGTATAGTTCTCGTGCAAATGCACGGTATTTTACATACAGATATTTGAGAATTTTACAATTAATCAAACTAATGCAATTTACCTCCATTTTGAAAAGGCTAAAAAATCTGCATATATAATTCCAATGAGATATTTTATTAGCTTATTTATGTAAAAGTTAAAACAATGATTGATGTTATAAAATTAATTAGGGCATAAATATTGTTTAATTGTAAATATAGATAGTCAACATTAACTAATTAGGAAATAAATATTATCTAGCAGAATATCACTTTGGCGGGAAATTCGAGCGGAAAAATTTAGAGATGTGTTAATCTTTTAGTATATAGGGGATGTAAAGAAAAAATAAAGCTTACTCAAAGTCAATATAGGTGATTAGGTGAAGTATAGATAAAACTCTTAGATGTATGAAACCAAGTTATAAACTAAAGTATATTACTTTTAGTACTCAATGTAAGAGTTAACTTTTCCTTAAACAATGAAAGCAAATTAGATCTAATGCCCGTGCGATACATGAGTCATGATAAAATATTTTTGTTTCATAAAACGCTGACATAGAAAGGCTTTATCTAAGTTTTTAGTGTGTGTGTGTCTATATATATATATATATATATATATATGTAGGCGGGATCTCGTGAGTCTGGTTCTTATGGTGAGTCTCACAAATCTTAGCCATTGGATTAGAGAAAATAGATGGCTGAGATTGATTAGGAAAAATAAAGCAAGCTCAGCATTAAAAAACGAGTTCTCCGTCCTAATCGGCCCATTAAAAACTCTCTTCAGTCTTTATGCCCTCTCTAATTAAAAAATACAGAATTGTGTGAAAAAACATGTTCCAGATCTCACGATTTCCGTCATTAAATTCGTTAATTCTGAACTATTGTTATTTCGATGGGGTATAATCCCTCTCTAACGAAGGGCGAACTCACCTGGCACGTTGCATATGGGTTGTTATTTGGTGATTTAATTGGTGGATAATGAAGTGATAATTGGCAGCCATGGCGGGTTGGTTCCCATTCCGAGTTCAGGAGCGCAACAGGAGGTTGTTCGTCTAAGAAAACTGGGGTATTCTTGTTTCATCAGAGAAGTAATGGAGGCGCACACCTAGGTGATCGAATTGCTGGCGGTCGTGGTACGGTACCGAGATGGTTGTTGCTTGATTGCTAGTGTGACTAATATTAAAGGAGATGACAACCCTGATTGGTGATGAATGGAGCAGTGGATTTTGGGTTCAATTGCAGGTAAGCGAGATGGCAACGGGTTTCGGTACGGGCTGCTTGTCGAGTTTTGTTGAAGACGATGCTCATCGGATGGTGATTGATCGATTGGGTTAATGGTGGGCTGCAACAACCCAAAAAATCCTAAATTTGTGTGGATAACAATTAATCAAACACAAGATTTTCATCTATCCATGGCGTCTTATAACAAACCTGCAAAACTCTTACTTCCTTATCTACATTGGGCCGATGAACTATTCAAGCGCACACAAACCTCTTTTCGTTTGTTCAATACCATATTTTATTTGCAAACCCTAATCTTGATGTGCGATTTTAATTAATTGGGTATTTTGTTTGAGTTTTTTAATTGAATAGATCGATTATATGTGATGGTATGAGGATTAAGGATTCCGCAAGATACTACTAATAAAATTCTCGTTTCTCTGATCAAACATCTTGAAACTATGCGGTAAGTTTGCATCTTACCTTCAAGTTCAAATATTTTAAGAACTTTCCAGTTAATGTTGAAAGTTAGCAATAATTTCAGGAGTTTAGTTTATAGAG
>VHZZ01022103.1:16639-26695 GCA_009801015.1 Silene noctiflora | reverse complement strand
AAATCTTTGAGATTTTTTATTTTTTTAATATTTATAATTATCATTATTGTTACAACTAATTAATAATGTTAATTTCCTATAATACCCTTTAACACCATATAGTTAGAATTTCAAATTTAGATGGAGGGAAAGCAAAATAACTAACAAATTTACGATAATATCCCCGGTGGTGCTCAAATTGAGCGCCACCGGGTGGCGCCATCTCATTTTCCTTCTTCTCTATCTTTGAAAAAAAATTAACAAACTACATACAAAGACTTCTAAGTTACGTCTCTTTTTTTTGTGCCAAATTCAGAAGACACCGTCTTATCTATATAGAAAATTCGGAACAACCTAGACACTGATATAAGGGTCGAATTGTTCTAATAGAAAAGCAAGTCGATTCAGTGTAGTTTTATCATTGGTTTAATATTCGTGTACATCTGATTTTCTAACATTCTCGTCTAATGTTTATACAAATCTCGACCAATTGCTCCTGTTTTTGCAATTCTCGAAGTTTGGGGTACAAATTGGACTTCTCCTTTGCAAGTCCTCTTTTCACTCGTGTTTTTCTCTTGCAATTCTGAAACTTTGGCCAGCCTGTTTGCCCACACCCTAGCCTGACCCGCCCACCGCTCATCACTCGGGTAAAGCCGGAGCTACAGGTTTGATGGCTCGGCCGGCTTAATCCACGAAAAACCATAAAATAAATAAAAAATAGCTAGATCTCTGGCCCGCCTCTAAACGAGCCGGTCCTGAGCCAAACTTATGGTAACACGGGTTGCGCTCGGGTTCGCTCCCTCGTGTGAATCGGGTCCAACCCATTGTCCAGCTCTAATTGTGTCTTCAACAAAAGGGGCAAATTGCAAACTCATCTTGTTCTTTATGCATCACTCGCTAATAAAGTACAGTAATAATATATTCCCATTATTTCCGAAAAATCAAGGTACCTTTCGTTCCTAATATAATCTGAGCCTCATAAACTCTCAGGTTTTCCATGATTTTTCTAAGGATGTGGGCCCTCCTTTTTATAACCAACGTGCTCATTTTCATGTAAATCTTTCCACTCCTCCTTCAATGGCTTCTCTTAATATATACACCATTTTCACAAACCCTTTTTTCTAAGTTTTTGGCAATCTATTCATCTTAGTCTTCATTAATCACGTTTTTTTTGAAAACCGGGTTCAATTTCCTGAACTGCGTAGTCGTGATTTAGCTGTTTTAAGCTTAAATTTTTCGTTCAGGCATTTCATCGAACCCCTTGATGGCATCACTAAATTCGTGTAATTTCACAATTGAGACAAAGATGGAGAGCCTCGTTCTTAATTATAACTCATTTGGGTCTCAGAGTTTTGCATACCAACGGAAGAAGCCTGTGAATTTTGGTGGGTTCTTGAAAATTTTGGACCAGAATAGTTGTAAATGCCACAAGAGATTGTCTTTCTGCGGCCCGAGACCGATGAATGGGTATCGAAAAGGAGGCGGGTTGTTTAGGATAACTTGTGTGAAGGCAAATGCAAGTGATTCTAATGAAGGCGGAGACGGTAACGGTAATGAGACTGAAGATGCTATCCAAGCAACACTTGAGAAGAGTAAGAAGGTTCTGGCTATGCAGAAAGAGTTGCTTCAGCAGGTACAATTCTGATTGTTTTCTCAATTTGTCGTCGAGAGTGTTTATGTTCTCATGTGTGTTGTGTCCACAGTTGCGTAGATCTTCTTGTAATGGTTGCCAATTAAGCTAATTCACTAGCGAAGTAGCCGAAAGGAAACTACCGTTAACATTTGCAATGAGGCAATGAAGCAATGAAGCATGTGGCAACAATACGCAAGGTGAAGGCACGCGCCTTATGCACACCAGTAGGCAGTAGCTCTGCTTCTTTAGACAAAATTAATTTTTCAAATTAATAAATGGAATATATATTATTTTCACAACAATACGACTTTTCTGGATTTTAATGTGGGTTATAATGTAGAGAAATACAAGCTATGTATAATGGGGAAAAGGAGAGAGCATAATAAAGAAGTTGAAGAAAAAGATATAGAAGTTCCATTGTAGTATGTCTTGTTAGGTGTGCCTTGCGCAGAAAGGCGCACGTAAAGCTCTCCAAGCTATGTATTATGTTGGGCAGAATGTTGATTTGAGTATTTGATATTTTCATGGCAAAGAAAGTGGAAATAATATCGATGTTTGCTTGATTACAAGTGTAAATTAGGAGAGTTGCGTGTGATTAAATATGGTGTAGTGGTAGAAGTTAACATATTCTCTCGGCCAACATTGAGAAATCTGATTCTGATGTTTGAAAGAATAGTCTTGCGAACTACATGTTCTAGAGATTTACCATGTGTATTTTGTTTTTATATGCCTTCCTCTGTTAGAATGTTTTGGCATTTGGTTGTATATATTTCTGTGGCTCCAGTAGTTCCTTTGTCTGCTTTGGTCTATGATGTTCATTTCTAAAAGTCCAATTTTTTCTTGATATATGCAAAATAATATCTTGAAAGATAGACTCTAGGAAGGTTTTTGTTTCCATCCTCTACTCTCTAAAGCCACAAGTTGGACATGTTGACCTGGACACTAGGCTCATTGGCGAACAAGTGTTTTCATAGTGCTGTTTGGGTAAAGGTTTGCCTAGGCTAAGCCATGGGAAGAAGCTTGTCCGCATTCTCAATCGACCTAATAGAGTAATAGCAAACTTAGGAGATGGAAGACCTGGCAACCAGGACCAATCCGACAACAGGGATTTGACAATGGTACTTCTGATATATCCGCTACACGGGAAGAATTCAGTAAAAGGGGTACCTTCTGGCATAGTGATATAAGTATGCTTGTCTTTCATGAGAGTTTTGCTTCTTGTATGTGCGTAATTTCTTAGCTTCTCGATCCATGTGGATGTTGACGACCCATACATCATTACATCCACGCCTCATCTCCATAGATTCTTTTTTATTGGGCTTTGCCTGTAAACAACAACAACAACAACAACAGACCCTTGATCCCAAAAATGATTTGGGTTCGGCTGATATGAACCGTCATTTGAAACCGTCAATGATCAATTACATACATAAAATATAAAGAAAGACTGTAATAAGCTCTCTTACTGGAAAAAATAACCCGAATCCAACTAATTAAGAGCTGCAAGGGATGGTGTTAGGCCATAGCTTTGGACAATTGGGTTTTGTGCCAGGTCAATTGCATTGCTGGGCCACTTGGCAGGGTCTATCATGCTGACTGCGAAGGCCATTTTGCTCTGCAAGGAAAGGAAAGATGGCTTCAAAAATTTTCATTTGCTTCTATCTTCATGTTTTCGGGTTAGGGGTAACTGGGAAGGGAGTGGGGGTGGTTGTTCTATGTTTTGAGGAGTATATTGCTATAATGTTCTTACAATTGGTACTCCCTCCATTCCATTGGGAGTATATTGCTATAATGATGCAGATTTTGAGATGTCGTAGCATGCAATTGTTACCATTTTTAAAATAGAATATTTGAAAATAGTTGTTATAATAAATCAAACATGACAAAATTTACATTGCGACTCTGCATGTATTTCAAAAGATTATGATCAAAGTTGACATCGGTTGACCGGCAAAGTCCAATGGGTTGAGTATCTTGGTATGGAGTCAATACTTCATATCCCTAGGCAAAATTGTTTGTATGGACAATGAGTTGAGTACCCCAGAATTTGAGTTTCTGATGATGGCAAGTAACGTGGCTACCACTATTATATTTCCGTTTCTTATGATATAAATTATGAAATGGGTTGCATCAGTTTTAATTATTGAGTATGAACGTTGCCTTCTCTTTGCAGATAGCTGAAAGGAGGAAGTTAGTTTCATCCATCAAAAGTAGTATGATCAACCCTGATGAAGAGCCCTCTAGTAATGATCGTGATGATTCTGCTTCAAAGGTTGACCTTGAGACAAACCATGAAGCAGGTGGTTCTAGAGTGCAAGATACTAAAATTGCTCCTAGAGAAAATAATGATCCAGTTTCTACCAATGTTACTAGACAACAATCCGTGCCGTTTCCATTGAATTCACTAAAAGGTAAGCAGTACCCGGTTAAAGCTCTTAACTTAGGTTCTACTGTGCAAAAAGAAGGGAGAATCAGGGAAACAGAAAAGGCACCTTCTCAGTTTGATGGAAGTTTTGGTGAAGGTGAAAGAGAGTCAATTGAGAGCTTGTCTGGTGAAAAAGCTTCCTTTAGTGCTAACACTTCTAGCAACATGGAAGATATGCGTACGGAACCTTATTTTTTGTCAAAGACTTATAAATCTTCTAGTTTTAAAGATGAAAAGACTCAAGAAATGGTTGAACCAACCTACTACAAGGAACTGACCGACCTAATGGCTAAGCCCACGAGTGAAGATTCCAAACCACCTCCTCTTGCAGGGTCAAATGTAATGAATGTCATCTTGGTAGCTGCTGAATGCGCTCCTTGGGTTAAAACGGGTATTGATCTACTACTCTCTTATAATTTTTCGCTTTGAGTATTCTCATTTTAAAGTTTAAGAGTATCTATGAATAAATGCTAGTCTTGTTACTCTTGTAGTTTCCAGCCAATGTCACAAATTATGAAATTTTGAAATCAAAATAAATCTATTATGGTGGTCGTTAAACCCACAATGATGTGGTATTGTTATGTTACAGAATTGTTGCAAAATTGAAAATTTTACATTTTAGAGGCCGAAGTTTCACTTGCTCTAGTATACAAGTTTAGGCTTTCCTCTGCCTTTTGTGACTCCCTTAATGGACAGGTGAGAACTGATAAGTATTAGAATTATGTTCGCCAATCGCCATCTGATCTTGAGAGTATGAATAAGCTCTTTCATGCAATGAAAAACACGTTAATCTAGATAATATACTTGCTTAATATGTTTAATCATTGTTGTTGCTCATGGTTTAGCATTGTTCACTTTTATTGTTGTATGAGTTATTGCTGTAAATTTCTAACTACTATACAGATCTTCAAAATTGGTAGGCATATTCTGTATTTTGTAAACTACTATGTAATTGCTATCTCATACACGACAACAACAAAGTAAGGGGAGTCATAATCGAACAATTTCCCCTCTTATAAGCATGTTAGTTTATTCTATGTTTAATTGCAACTTATGTTCTTTGTTACAAAGATTATCTAGCAAACTTTACTACTAGAATAGTTGTAAAAACAATTATAAATTTCACCATTGTATTTTTTTGTCCCAAAAACAAATTTTGCTCCTTTTTGTATTCATCAATGGCATATGTGTCATCGAAATTGCTTTTGAATTAATAGTTTCCTCTTATCTATATGAAAGAGTCACTTTTTATGATTTTCTATAGGGGGGCTTGGAGATGTTGCAGGTGCTTTACCGAAGGCTTTGGCTCGGCGTGGACATCGTGTAATGGTAAGATAAATAAATACTCTTGTAAGTTTTGCACTAATTAGGTTCTGTGTATATGTCCCTGCAAGTGTTTCTCAAGCTTAGGCAGAAAGTTTATTCAGTTTTAGGGTGAACATGTTTTAGCTATGACCCTTTGCTGGTCTTTTGCGGAGATTTATTGTAGTAGTCTTGTTCCTTCTTCCCATCAGTTTCTTGATGGTCATATCAATCAAAAGACATTAACCGGCGGCATCTATATGAACACAATATATGAAGATGTGTGTTTTTTTTCCCTTTGATTTGCATATTGAGTATTTGTGTTTGAATTTATTTAATGGATCTATGCTAGGTTGTTGTACCTCGATATAGTGACTATAATGAACCCCAAGATGCAGGAGTGAGAAAAAGATATAAAGTGGATGGCCAGGTATGTACTAGAACTTTTATATATGTGCCTTATTTTGACTTTGTAGCTTTTCCTTTTGAACTATCCATTAGTTTTATGATTTTTAAGTGTTAACTAGTTGTAAGTATTGCAGGATATTGAAGTGGGTTACTATCAAACATATATTGATGGTGTAGACTTCGTATTCATAGACGCGCCTGTGTTTCGCCATCTGGGTAGTAATATTTATGGTGGAAGTCGACGGGTAATTATCTTCTTTCTGACTATGTTTTTGGTGTCTATGCTCCTTTTTTCGGACTGGTTTAAACATATGAACCTTAACATCATTGGCTTTTCACCAATCTACAATTTGATCATTTAACGTGATCTTCCTCAAATTTCGGGCTTTTTTGTGTTTTCATATTGTTATTACTTAATTCAACTTACCCATTAATCTTCTCGAAATTGTAACTACGATGTTCACTGTTCAGCTAGAAGCTGTCCTTTCAGGCACAATTTTCATAAATTTGTATATAAATAGGAATTTTGAATATATATCTTTTAATGCAAACCGTTCAAGATTAGAGCTTCTGCGTCATCAAGTTGTTTTTACTTGAACCCACCATTGCATCTCAAAGTACTTCCATTATGCCCATCCATACCCTTCTCATGCTCTTTAATTATGTCAAATTGATGTAAATGAGAATGCTTACAAGCAGGCCGAACAGGCATCGCTTGAATGTGCAGCTTGTTGAATTTAACTTTGGTTGCTCAAAAGCTCGTATTAGCCAAATTCATAACTAGCATGAGTAAATGTTATTGTAAGTTTGTAATCCCCTGAATGGGTGATTCGTTTCATTCGATATGTATAGTCAATAAAAAGATTACAAGAGATAATTACAATATACAAAATAATACCACAGGACACCTAAAAATATTTGCATACATTTTACAACAACTAGTTATTTCTTTTGTTGATGTTTTCGATTTTATTATAATTGCTATTGTGCAGGATATTCTGAAACGCATGGCTCTATTCTGCAAGGCTGCAATAGAGGTATGATGTCAAGAGCCTTAGTTGTGCATTCCTTTCCAACTGTTTTCTATTTGGCTTCAATGCATAGCTGTTAAATAACTGCTAGGAGGAGACACTCACATTCCAATTGTATCTTTGATATTTCTACAGAGAGACTTTAGATAACTCTATGAGTGGTTTTATCATTCTAAGCAGTATAGTAAATTCGGCGTACTATTGTTTTAAAATTTTACTTTTGTGCCCTTGATTGATATATTTTGTTTGAAGGATTTTATTACCAGTTGACTGAACTCAAATGACCGAACCTGAATTATATGTTGTAGATCTTATTTAACCTGATCCAAATATGATCCACTCCGGCCTGAAAATGACCTGAAACCTAAATTTGACTCGATTTGATCTGTTGTTAACCCAAATATTCCTCGATTTGAAACTTCGATACCCAAAAATGACTTCAAAAGCTATACAAATGATAAAATTCTTAATAACATGACCTGACTCGAACCTCAAAAACCCGACTTATAAGCACTGGCCGAAAATGGCCCTATTTGAACTAACCAATGCCCAAAATGGTACTATAGTAACACATGTTGAATAGCTCAAATCCAAAATGATCCGTTCCAACACTGCTGGACCCGAAATGGATGATGTATTTGACATGAACCGACCTATATCTGATATGAATGTCCCATTTTTCATCTCTAAAGCAGTACTATGAAGTTGAGGCATATTATATGCTCTATCAAAGACCTGTGTAAATTTTGCCACGTGATTAAAAATGGTCAAGATGCATGTATCTTACCGCTGAATGATTGAACAGCAGAAAGACTGTTTAGTTGAATAAAACCTTGCTTAAACCAGCTGTATGATATCAGGTTCAATGGCATGTTCCTTGTGGAGGTGTGTGCTATGGAGATGGAAATTTGGTTTTTATTGCAAATGATTGGCACACTGCTCTTTTGCCAGTATATCTGAAAGCATACTATCGTGACAACGGGATTATGACATTCGCACGTTCAGTTCTTGTTATCCACAACATTGCACACCAGGTATCATGTCTACCTTTTCATCATATGCTGCTACTCTACCTTTATTTATGATGTTTGTTTGATGGATCAAATAGATTTGACCTAACATCAGATTCTCTTTAATACATATAAACATTATTATTTTTTATTTCGAAATATTTTTTTATTAAGGGTCATCCGAAGCCCGCAATTTGCACAAGCCTTTGAGGCATTGGATTAATGTTGTTGTACTCACTTATTCAACACAACCATCGGAAACACCTTTGTCTAAGTATCATTTGCTTTGTTGTGAACATTCCCCTGTGTCCTTTCGCATATTACACCATACATGAAGACGTTTTTAGTTTTTCACAAATGGAGTCATAATATTTGTACTCCCCTAGTCTCACATATGTGTATTTCCTATTGGTCAATCTCCCCATTTTTTCACGCTTCCTATTTCGATAAGTATTTTTATTTAATTGTTGAAAGGCTGTGTTTTTCTTTGTTTATTCACCTTTGACCGGAGGATACGAACCTAGATGGATTTGGATGATGATTCGTGTTAGCTGCCCAACCTATGTTGGATATTTGAATTGGGTTTACAAGAAATTTTAACCACGATAGATCAATTAATTAATTACCCTCCAGGGCCGTGGTCCACCAGATGATTTCTCCTGTGTAGATCTGCCACCACACTACATTAATCACTTCAAAATGTACGACCCAGTTGGCGGGGACCACTGTAATATCTTCGCGGCAGGTCTTAAGGCTGCTGATCGGATAGTGACTGTTAGCCATGGGTATGCTTGGGAGCTGAAAACTCAGGAGGGTGGTTGGGGTCTTCATTGGATCATTAACGAGAATGACTGGAAACTGAGAGGTATAGTCAACGGCATCGACAATAAAGAGTGGAGCCCACAGTTTGATGTCCATCTAACTTCCGATGGATACACAAACTTTTCACTTGAGACACTTAAAATCGGCAAAGCTCAATGTAAGAGAGCCTTACAGTGGGAGATTGGTTTACCAGTTCGAGATGATATTCCTTTAATTGGTTTCATTGGCAGGCTGGATCCTCAGAAAGGGGTGGATCTCATAGCTGAAGCAATCCCTTGGTTGATGGACCAAGATGTGCAGCTTGTGATGTTGGGTACAGGGAGGCCTGACCTGGAACAGATGCTCCGACAGTTTGAAGCCCAACACCATGACAGAATACGGGGATGGGTTGGATTTTCTGTGAAGATGTCCCACAGAATCACCGCTGGAGCAGATATTCTGCTCATGCCATCCAGATTTGAACCCTGTGGGTTAAACCAGCTCTATGCAATGAAGTATGGTACTATTCCAGTTGTCCATGCTGTCGGGGGGCTAAGGGACACTGTCCAACCTTTTGATCCATATAACAATACAGGTCTTGGGTGGACATTCGATCGGGCAGAGGCAAACCGGCTGATAGGTGCATTAGGAAACTGCTTATTGACATACCGTGACTATAAAGAGAGTTGGTATGGTCTTCAAATACGAGGGATGAGTCAAGACCTCAGTTGGGATCATGCTGCTCAGCTGTATGAGGAAGTTCTTGTTGCCGCGAAATATCACTGGTGAAGCTTATCGGGTTCTAATGCCTCTACCTCGGCCAAGCTCCATGTCTGAGAACTAAGAGAATGCTGTGGAATCCGTGTCTTTTAGAGCCCAAGGTTGATGCTTGTGATTGCTGAGGAACTCATGGTGGTTTTCCTTCTCTATCCTGTATCCACCCTTTAGTTTGATCTCCGAGACAATAAAATGGTCAAGGGCAGTCAACTAGTTTAACCAATCTGCTCGGTGAAAAACGTCGTCTGTAGATTTGCTGTAATAAAAAGTGGGTAGATATTATTAATTTTATTTTATTGCAATACAAACTAGCCAATAATCACGGTAAAACGAAACCAACTAAATACACATATACAGGAAAATTTATCAGACCCGCATGCCGCGGCCTTTCTTTATGGTAATGAATTTGTACCGAGACCAGTAAATTTAGGGTCAAGAATATATTTGATCCATGATTTATCCCTAAAATCATACTAAATCTACCCAAAATGCTTGTGCAATTTCTAATTACGATGTTATATACTCCCTCGATTTCCCTTTTATTGTTTTACTAGGTGAAATGCCCGTACGATGTACAGGCACTAGTAATAATGTTAACTAGTTTTACCCCGTGCAAAATTGCACGGGTCTGGTTAATAAATTTGTTATTAAAAAAGTTTAACTAAGTTACAAAATATTAAAATCAGAATT
>VHZZ01022099.1:0-18577 GCA_009801015.1 Silene noctiflora | reverse complement strand
GGTTCAAACCAACAAGGCATATAATAGCTTACATATGAACGGCATATGACAGATCATGAATGCATGTGAAACAAACCCAATTCTCATGACGAAATGTAAACAATTCATATAATTATGTTGAAATGTAATCAAATCATAAGCTCGAACCATATCCATCATACAATGAACAAAAGAAGTGAAATGGTGAGACAGAGATTCCGGCCGGTCTGGGTGACCGGCCGCCGGCCAACTGGTTGATCCACAGGGTCACACAGAGAATTCCAAAAAATCAAGTCAGAGAACTCCCAGCCGGCCCACCGGCTGGGAACATAACCATAAAGAAGAAATTGTAAAATAGAAACAGAAATTTCCCAGCCGGTTGGCAGACCGACAACCGGTCCACCGGCTGGGCATACCTGGCATTATGAAAATCAACACAACTTGCAGGGTGCTCCCAGCCGGCCACTGGACCGGCAGCCGGTCCACCGGCTGGGACAACCCTAACTCGAAAATTACACAAATTGAGTCAGAAAGTTCCCAGCCGGCTGGCAGACCGGCAGCCGGTCCACCGGCTTGGGACACTTGTAGACGGGTTTTACCAAAAAATCGACATTTTACGATCAACATGATTTTCATACGGATTTTCAGCATGTTCCAACACATAAAACACGTAATTTCCAGCATCTAATTCATCCAACATTCAACATATGACATTCACACAATATTTCAATTGCTCATACATGGATAATTTGCATAATTTCTCTAAACATGTGAAACAATGGTAATTCCAACATCCAAAGCATGAGATTTCACCATACTTGTACATTTCAAACTAGAGAACATCAAATATCACTAATTTAGCCTAACATACAACCATACATCCAAATTACTCAACTTTACCACGTAATTCAATCAAATAATCCAATTAAACACTAGAAATCCCAAAGTATCATCGAGAAACCCATCACGGTTACCTTAAGCTTCCTAATCTTCGAGTGAGCCTCCAAAAACGTAACTATCTTCTTCCGGGACTCCCATATCTTCACCTAGACACATGATAAAGGTTGTTGGATGAGAAACTCTCCATAAAGGGGAGAGAAGGGATTTCGAAAATTGGGAAAAGGAGATAAAAACTGAAACTTTATTACTTAATAAGAAGGAGAACGAGAAGAGGGAGAGAACGGCGCGAAAATCAAGGGAAACGGATGAGAAACGAAGATTTTATGCTCGTCTTAAGCTTTGAGAAAAAGTATGAAAATGGTGTTTATTTAAAGGGTGAGTTTGATGAGATTTGTGAGGAAGAAGGAGGGTTTAATGAGAGGAGTTGGAGGAAGATAAGGGTTTTATGGGCTTAAACCAACTTAGGCCCAAACATACTAAACTTGAGTCGGGTTTTGTCAATTTTACGTCCAAATGCTACTATACATTCAAGACGGACCATAATATTACTAATATAAATATTATACTCAAAAATATATATTTTTACCCAAAAATAAGATTTGAATATAATTTGCTTTTGTTAAGTTATTAAAGTATATTTAAAACCGTAAATAAAAATTGCGGGTGTTTTTTTAGTAGAGGGACACTCGGTAGAGTACAGGGTAATTGACCGAGTGCCCAGCGGTGTCAGTTTGTCAGTGTTCTGGAGGTGAGGAACTTGGACGAGTGCAAAGCACTCGGTTGAGTGGCTTGCACTCGGTCGAGTGTCGTTTACTCGGTCGAGTGTCGTGTACTCAACCGAGTGTCCGGTCCTTATCGGGTTTTTAGCATAAAGTATTATAAATATTAGAACGAGAAGCAGTAATTCATTATTTTGCTTTCTAAAAAAAACCTAGACATCGTTACTGCTCCTCTTTCTTATTCTTCACTTCCGCGGTGCGTCTCTATCGTATTGTTTGGATTTCTTCGCATTGTAAGTCCGTGTTTGTAAGGTTAAGTCTCTAATTGAGTGTTTGATCATGTTATTGAAACCCTGATTTCTGATTTGGGGGTTTTTGGAGGGAATTGTGTCTTATTGCATGTTTGATTAGTTAAAGGAGGAGGATTCATAGAAGAGGCCTTTTGATCGCTTGATTTGCACCTGAAATTGCTGTTTAAGGTAGGATTTCCTACTAAGTTGCCTGTGTAATTATATGTATATTAATGTGACGGTATTGTACTGTGCTTTATTATTTGATTCTATAATTGTGATGGTATTACGATGGCGGAGTTGGTGTGGTGGATGTTGGAGTTGGGTGTGGTCGGTATTGTGATTGTGATATTGTTTGTGAGCCATTGTGAGAGGTGGTCTCACCCCCATTGTTCGCCTCCTGCGTTCTCTCAGCGTAGGGGGGTGTGCAAATTAAGGGACTTGGGTTATTTTGGGTGGTTTAGGTGGTTGGCTGCGGTCTTCTACTGGCAGGGCTACACACTTCGGTGTGTAGTCGGTTACTTGTGATGTGGTGTCGTGTTGGTGGCGATGGTGGTCGAGTGGTACTGTTACGTTATGGGTTTCATTGTTATTGTATATAGTTATTTAGTTGGCTGACCCCGTTTAATGTTTTAAAAACTGTGGTGATCCATTCGGGGATGTTGAGCAGTAAGTGTAGCAGGTAATGACGATGATCGTTGTTGACTGCGTGGTGGGGTTAGCGGGGTGGAGTCTCACATTATATTAGCTTCTGCAGACTTTTTTAGTATCACTTTTGTTAGTTTGGTTTGTACTCCGTGTTTTGGAGAAGATTTTGTAATAACTTAATTTATAATTATATTAATAATGTTTCTTTATTGTTACTATGATGTTCACTGCCTCGGGAAACCGAGATGGTAGCATCCTTGTATTCAGAGGTAGTCCTTGGTAAGGTGCCTCGGAGTATGGGGTGTTACAAAGTGGTATCAGAGCAACGATTTTGGAACCTAAAACCAATGAACAAAATGAACATAGGGTGTCCAATAAAAATGAACCCGGGTATAAATTGTTTAGGGCTACCGCAATGGTTAGGGAGACGTCCCGAAACCGCACATTTTCCTTTACATCTTTGAGTCGGTCACGGGAGTGTCAAGGGACGATATATGCTAAGTGTTTCTATATGTGTGGTCTTGTGGATGATATATGTTGGATATATGCGTGATGAAATGAGAATGAGAACATGTTGGCATGGTTGATTACATTGTTGTGTTTGGCTGGAAATAGTAACATGATAGGGATGTTATATGTTTTACGTATATATGTGTAAAGCATGTGGGATAGCTGTAGAACCGTATGACTCGACCGAGTCGAAGGGACTCAACCTGGTGTGGGGCACTCGACCGAGTGGGTTTTTCGGTGTTTGAGGAAGAATCTCCGCCACTTTTGCACTCGACCGAGTGGAGGGGACTCGACCGAGTACATATGTACTCGACCGAGTGTGTTTTGGAGTCAAAATATGTCAGACCCTGGATGTTTTGAACTCGACCGAATGCGCGAGACACTAGACCGAGTTAGGGGCACTCGACCGAGTGCATTGACGTTTACTGTTTATGTTATTTGAGCCGTAGCCTATGCGCTTACGACTGTTTATTATATAGTACAATGGCCCCGAAGAGATCTGCCGCTTACGTCAAAGCTTCTGAGATGTCTATCGAGGAGACCGCCAGGATGATCGAGCAGCAGGAGGTGCTCACTAAGGCACTCCGAACGATCGGGAAAGGTAAATAGATGGTGGTGGATGCTACCAAAATGAGCACCACTATCTCTCGCTTCAACCCGAAGGTGTATGAGAGCACCGGAGCGCCAAATCTGCTAGACAACTAGCATATGGAGATGGAGAGTGTGCTGGAGGTTATCAACTGTCTGGAGCATATGAAGGTAGAATAAGCTGCATTCTACCTCCGAGATGAAGCTGCTATGTGGTGGAACCGGGAGAAGGAGACTGCTCGAGAGTTCTATAAGGACCTAGGGGAACCTGCTATCCCTAGGGCTGAGTTCAAGAAGGTTATGAGCCACCAGTTTTTTCCTTAGCACATTAGGAACAAGATGAGGGCGGAGTTCGATTATTTTTGCATGACTGAGGGGGTGACGGTGGCAGAGTATCACCGCAAGTTTAATGAGCTGGCACGCTATGTGGATGATCTAGAGATGAACAAACTGATTCTAGCTATTCGGTTTGAGAAGGGAGTGTCAGTGAAGATTATTGAGAGGCTTACTTCTGGAGTCCTTACTGATGTTAAGGAAGTGTATGAGAGAGCGGGAAATGCTGAGAAGTTGACTGAAATGCCTAAAGAGGCCCAGGAGAAGAGTGGAGAGAAGAGAAAGGCTGAGAGTGAGGGAACTGGCACGTCAGGGTTTAAGAAGGGGAAATACAACCAGGGTAAGTCCCTTTCATAAAAATTACCATACCCTGTCAGGAGTACTTATGTAGCACCGTCAAGTATACAGATGAATCAGGTAATTCTCAACCCTGAGTACCCTGACAGATACGTCTAGGTTGTGTCTGACGCTCCAGATTCTGTCAGGCCTGAACTAGTAAAGTTTCTTAAAAATAAATCTTCTTGGTTTGGTTGGTCGCATTTTGATATGACTGGAATTAGTGCTGATGTAATTACCCTTAAACTTAATATTGACCCATCCTTTAAGCCTATGCAGTAAAAGAGGAGAAAATTTGCACCAAAAAGAAATGCAATAGTCAATGAAGAAGTAGAAAAACTCTTCGATATGGGTATGGTCAGGGAGTTAATGTACCGTGAGTGGTTAGCTAATGTGGTTGTTGTGCAGAAAAAGAACGGCAAATGGAGAGTTTGTGTAGACTACACTGACCTGAATAAAGCCTGTCCAAAGGACCCATTCCCCCTTCTACACATTGATGCCATGGTGGATGCAACAACATGCCATGAAATGATAACATTCCTGGATGCCTCTAGTGGATTCAACCAGATAAAGATACACCCTGATGACTAGGAGAGTGCTATATTCATTACTAACCGAGGTATATATTGCTACACTTCCATGCCATTCAGTCTATAGAATGCAAGGGAAACATATCAACGCCTGGTCAACATGATGTTTAAAGATCAGATAGGAAACACTATGGAAGTCTTTATAGAGGACATGGTGATAAAATCTAAAAATGCAGAGGATCATGTAAAGCATTTGGAAACAACATTTCAAATCTTGGAAAGTGCCATTTTGGAGTTTCTGCAGGGAAGTTCCCGGGGTACATGGTAACCAACAGAGGCATAGAAGCCAGTCCCGAGCAGATAAAAAGCCATACTAGAATTACAATCACCAAAGTCTGTTAAGGACATCCAGAAATTGAAAGGCCGGGTTGTTGCCCTGAACAGGTTTATATCCAGATCTTCTGAAAGATGTAAAACATTTTACAACCTGCTCGAAAAAATAAGCAGTTCCAATGGACACTTGAGCACGAGGCAGCCTTCCAGGATTTAAAGTTATACCTATTATCTCCACCTTTACTGGCGAAGCCAGAAAAAGAAGAACCTCTATCAGTATACCTGTCTGTTACTGACACTGCAGTAAGTGAAATCCTGGTGAAGGAACAAGAAGGCCAACAGCATCGTGTCTACTATGTAAGTAAGAGCCTGTTAGATCCTGAAATGAGGTATGGTTTACTTGAAAAATATGTCTTAGCATTAATTATGTCATGTACGAAAATCCGTCCCTATTTTGAATGTTACCCTATAACAGTCAGGACCAATTTACCCATAAAATCGGTCCTGCGTAAACCTGAACTGTCAGGTAGGATGGCCAAATGGGCAGTCCAACTTAGCATCTATGGCATAAGCTTCAAACCCAGGACAACAATTAAATCACAAGCCTTAGAAGACTTTGTGGCTAATTTCAGCCCTAACCTAGAATCAGACCTAGCTAAAGAAGTAAACTAGTTAGAGAACAAAAACCCAGACCAAGAATGGACTTTGTTCATAGATGGGGCATCCAATACAAGAGACACAGGGCTAGTACTAGTTCTAAAATCGCCATAAGGGGACACGATAACTCAGGCTGTGAGCTGCGAATTCAGTACTACCAATAATGAAGTTGAATACGAAGCCCTCATAGCAGGAATCAAGGTATGTTTGGACCTTGGTGTTCAGGATCTAAAGGTAAGAACTGATTCCCTATTAGTTGGTAATCAAATGAAAGGAATTTACACAGCCAAAGATGCAAAAATGGTCTTATATTTGGAATATGCTAAACAACTAAGCTCTAAATTCCGTTCATTTAACATTGATCAAATACCAAGAAACCTGAATACCCAAGCTGATGCTTTTTCTAGTCTTGTTTTAAATTTTACCCCTGCAATTTTTGACAAAATACCCATCGTTCATTTACTTGAACCTGCTATCAGCCTAACCTAAAAAGGTGAACCCTATCAACATCAACAGTAATTCTTGGACCAAACCTTACTATGATTGGTTCCTCCAAGGCATACTACCTCAGGGGAGGCATGATGCCAGGTCCTTTAGAATAAGAGCATCCACTTATTCCATTATCAATAACACCTTGTTTAAGAGATCACGGGCTGGACCATATTTAAGATATCTTGAACCTAATGAAGTCAAGCAAGTACTCCGGGAGATACATGATGGACACTGTGGCAACCACAAAGGAGGGAGAAGCGCTAGCAAGATACTCAGGACTGGCTATTACTGCCTACCCTGAGGACTGATTGTTTAGAATACTGTACAAAATGTGAAGCCTGCCAAATCCACACTCCAATAATCCATCAGCCATCAGAATTACTTCCTTCAATTTATGCACCTGGACCATTCATGAAGTGGGGCATGGACATAGTAGGAAAGTTACCTGTAGCTCCAGGCCAAAAAGTATTCATGTTAGCCATGACATACTACTTTTCCGAATAGATAGAAGCTGATTCCTATAGGCACGTTACTGAAAAGGAAGTGATATCCTTCATCAGGACGAATATAATTTGCAGATATGGAGTCCCCTCGGAAATAGTGTGCGACAATGGTACACAATTTGTTAGAAGAAAGACCAAAGTTTTTTGCACTTAATGGAATATCAATCTGGTGACTTCGGCTCCTGGATACCCAAAAGAGAATGGTCAGGCTGAATCAAGCAACAAGGTAGTCATCAACTGCCTGAAGAAAAAGATGAAAAGATGACAAGACAGGTGGGCAGAATAAATTCCATTAGTACTATGGGCAAACAGGACAACCCCAAAAACTTCAACTGGCCAAACACCTTATTTATTGGTGTATGGTTATGAAGCTATAATCCCTGCAGAAGTATGAGTGCCAACATCAAGATACAGCCTGAACAACGTTGAATCAAACAATAGCCTGATGTAAGACAACCTGGTCCTAACAGGGGAGCTAAGAGACGCTGCCAAAATCAGAATACCATTGTACCAACAAGTAGTAGCAAGAAGTTAAAATAAAAATGTCAAGATTAGAGTCTTCATGGAAGGAGACCTTATCCTATGAAAAGTATTCCCAAACAAAAAGCAGGCAAATTGGTCCCTGCATGGGAAAGTCCCTACTTAATAAACTCAATCGTCGGTCAAGGAGCATACACGCTGCAAACATTAGAAGGAGAAATGATCCCAAAATCCTAGAATATAACTCTTTTGAAACTATTCCATGTATAATAAAACTAGGCTCTACCCTACCTTAAGCAGGTAAAAATTCATTACAAACTGTCTATGTTTTACGTGCATTATTCTACATGAATTGCCTGAAATATGTGCATATCTTGTATGATCAATGTGCAATCTATATGCAAATTTTTACGTATAAATATCATATAACTAACCTTGTTTACATCCTATAATACTTGAATACTGAATAATTATACATGATATGTTGTTACATGAATAAGTCTTCAGGATTGAGGGCTACTCTATTATATGTCCTTTAACATATATAATTTTTTATTTTAATTTTTCACCCCGTCGTGCCTAACGAAGTTGGTAATCCACACCAGATGCGGTGAATAGCAGGACTAATCAAGCATGAAATAATTGCCTGACCTGACTATTTGTTGCACACCTATTCAACCGGCTGGACGCAGCACCATGACAGGATGGAAGGTGTTTTATCCTTACCATTTGTATAAAAGTCCTCCATAAGGTCCGAATACAAAGCCCTTCAGCCAGGCAGGGGACATAAGCCCTCCAGTCAGGCCGGATTTCCCAATTCCTCAAAATACTACGGTGTAAACTGTAGAAAGAAACGCCAGAACAAAACAGGAAAGAAGGTTAACAGGTTAAAAGAAAACAGGTTAACAAATTTGACATGTTCTAAAGACTGCAAGTTAACAGGACAATCAGATAAGCAAAAACCAGGCATCAAGAGCCAGCTTCATTAATAAAGCCTTTACCCCCTAGGGCAAAGGCACCAAAATATAAATATCCAGGTCAAGGATAACCTCCCTCACCAACAAGTTTCACAAACATATAAATAAAATTGTCTTTCCAAGGACATCCCCCCTGGATAGGCCAATACCAAATATTTTAAATAAATTACTGTTTTCCCTTGGAGGTAGCATCAACATCATCTTCCTCGGCCTGCTCAACACCTACGTCCTACTCCCCGGGAGAGTCAACCTCCTGCTCTTCATAAAGATTATGCAGGTCAGGATACTTGGCAGCAGTAATGGCCATCTCAGCATCAGGGTTCCAAGTTGTCGTGTCGTCTATAGGCTCGGACATAGCAGCCACGTTGCCCTTGATGAAGAAATATAAGGAAGCATCATCAAGCTTGACCTCCAAATCATCCTCCTCAAGATTGAGCTCCTCATTTCTATCCAAAGCCTCCTGGAGAAGCTGCTTACTTAACACGATCTCAGCTTTGCCAGCATCAATTTCAGCTTAGTCTGCACCCATGCCAAACCAGTCTAAACAACAACCAGATCTCCTTGGGCGAAGTTAAGCTCAGACCTCAGCTTATCAGAATCAGATGTCAAAAGATCAATTTTGGCCACCAATGAGGTAGCCTGATAAGCGTTGACAAGGTAGGTTGTTGTACTCCGCAGAACAAGTATTAAACATAATAAAAAAAACACCCCATAATGAGAATAAAACCATAATAAGATAAATACCTCCTGCATGGACCCAAGGGCATTTACCAAAGACCAACAACATAATCCGCCGCAGCAAAAACTTTGGTGGAAGTCTCAATGGGGTCCATCAACAGCATGGAAGCGAAGTTAGAAGCAGTATAATATTTAATCTTCTCTCTGGCAACATCCAGATTATCCACCCTGGCCTTGACCTCCCTGACAGGGGTAGGAATGACAGCCTCCTCCTGCTTTCTATTATGGGTTGTTGTACTTATTTGAGCAGGAGAAACAAGAGTGTCAGGGGCAGCAGATGCAGCAGACAAATCAGTTAAGTCAATAACAACATCAATCCCACCACTACTGTGAAAACCCTCTTCCTTGACTCTGGCAAGCCTGGCATTAAGATTTGTCATCCCATACCTGGCAAGCCTGGTGGATGATCTAGGAGCTACAACACGAGACACTATATTACCAATAAAGATAGATTATCGTAAGAAAGAAAAACAAGAAATGGAAAAGAAAAGAAGAAGGCAACATGGCATCTTACTGCCGGAAACTGAGGCACCAGCAGCTTTAACAGGCCTCGGCACCTTGGGAGCACCTTCAGCCTTCAGGCAACGAGGAAATTAAAACGATATGCCCACAGCAAAATGGCCACGTCCTCTCCATTGCAATAATAGAAAGAAAAGCACTGACCTTCTCAGTAGGATACCCAACGTTGGGTGTCCAATCATCCACTGTAAACATAAGGTACATGTCAATTAGTTGTTGAGATTTTACTTCAAACTAGCAATATGTTTTCAGATAATAAGGAAAAAAACAAGCACCATAACCAGCAACACAGGGTTCATAGTTGAGATATGTCATGCCAGGACCAATAGAGTTAGTCCTGACAAACATGTACCCAACAACCCAATTTTTGTCATAGCCACTGTCCAGATTACTGAGTAAAGGATTAGTTGAGGGCCTGGACTTGAAACTAATCCTGCCTGGACTACTAGTCCTCAGAGAGTAGCAGGCCTTCAAGTCCTCCAAGGAGAAAGTCAAATTATGTTTAAGTTGGTAAGGAGGAACACCAATTTCCTTGATTACCTCAATCATCAAGGGAGAAAGAGGAAGCTTACAGCCAGCTCTGAACTCCCAATCATTGATACAGAACCAGCCAGGGCAGGACCAGTCGGCCCTGATTGGAGAATCCTCAGGGATCCAAACTTCGGCATCAGCAGGGATGATAAACTTATTCTTCAAAGTTTTCTCAAACTCGGGTTTGAGACGGTTAGAAAAAGTCTGTTGGTCATTCAGAGCCTTGGAAGAGTTGAACTCGAAATCCTTATAAAAGATGGATACCATCTCAAGAGGAGGAGAAGAGGGATTTTCTGAAGAAGACGGCTGATTTTCTAAAGAGATTGGTTTATTTTCCGAAACAGTTTCTGTAACACCCCTACTTACCAAGGAGCCTTAACTAGGCCTTCCCTGATAACCAAGGGTGCTACCATCTCGGTTGCCCGAGGTAAGTACATATCAACTTGACCATCCAAAAACATTTATTACATGCATCACAGTTACAGCGAAGACTAATACAACTGATGACTCTACTAGATACCATAGACGTCACTATCTCAGACGATCTCATATCCCAAAGTAACACCAAGCAGTAAAGCATACGTAACATCAACTAAACCTACAATCAGCCTGCTCATCATCCCCGAATGGATAATCACAGTTTTGAAAACATTAACGGGGTCAGTCAACTATACAATAATATAATATAACAGTAGAACATGCATCCATCGCAACTGTAACCAATCATACCCACACTTTATAGTAACCAGTAACTGACTACACCCCGGGTGGTGTAGCCCTGCCAGATTACCCATCGCAACAGTTAACCCTCGTCGCCAGTGGGGACCGCAGTCGTACCACCTAAGCCCCGCTCAACGCATGAGAGAACCCAAGCCAATTAATGTGCACATCCTCCTTGCTTCGAGAAACACAAGAGGCGAACAATGGGGGTGAGACCATCTCTCGCAATGGCTCACAAACCAACACCAACAACCATATCCACACCATCACCATAACATCAATATAACTCAACCATGAAGTAATCACCACAATCATCACGCTATGCTACATACTTCTCTATAACCAACTGAGTAGGGAAATCCTACCTTTTCGCAATCTAAGCACACATAAGCAATCACAATAGCAATCCTCCATGAAAACGTCACCTACAAGTAATTATCACATACTAATTACTAACTACTTTTCATTAAACAATCTAGTGTACAACCATTACTAATTCCCCCAATTCGCCCAAATTAGGGTTTATACAAACTGAAACAATAAACCGATTAAAGACTAGAGACTTGCTAACACAATTGGTACGGAAACGACAGATCCGGAACACACATAGCTTAATCCTTTCTTAGGAATTGATGAAGATGATTAGAGAGAGTTTAGAGAGTATTTAGGTTTTTATAAAATGAATTAGAAACTAACGAAATGTTTTAAATACCTCTCCAATCATTTTAATCAAAACCGCACAATTACTCTGTTTTAGACCGGACACTCGACCGAGTACCAGCGGCACTCGACCCGATTACGCTTCACTCGACCAAGTGTCCCCTAAACTCGGTCGAGTACACCCAAGGCAGTAACCTGCTTAAAACGTACAAGACAATTACTTGGTCGAGTACAAACCACTCGACCAAGTACGCAAGGACTAGATAAGCGTAGTATTATAGTCTTACCTCCTTAAAAATGAACTTTGTCCTCGAAGTTCACGCCTATACCCATATAACACAACAACTTACATATATTATAACATACACTATACTAACTTAAACACAACATAAAATCCACAAATACAAATGAAAAAACGATTGTTACATTCTACCCCCGTAAAAACAAGGTTATGTCATCGTAACCGAACTCATATCTGAGCAACTAAAACACATCATACCACCACAAGGAAAACGTTGCAAGAACCACGTTAAGAACCAACAAAAGCAAAGAAAATCACAAAGAAGGATACCAAATAAGTACAAACTAAACAGGATTACTCCCACTCAGCCATACCACTGGAACCTTTACCACACCGCAAGTCAAAGTTACCCCAATATAGCCACTATCTTAGTAGTTACAATTTAGTACTTTTAATCTGATAATACAACTTAAACAAATGCACTAATTTGGACAAAGGTATAGAAGTGAACAAGATTAAACCATGTAGTGTATCCACACCCAAACACGATTAATAGATATTACGTCAACAATTCATTCAACAATCCTCATAAGAAAATATTAATTTTCCATAAAAGATATTAAATCAGTTGGTAATTATATTGTAAAAGAACGACGACCGCACACTCTACTCCCTTAAAGCAACTTCGTCCTGAAGTTTTTCTAAGGAATACTTAACAATTCATATCATCACATAAACTATTTACTGCGTCATTAACCACAACTTACACATACCATTTACTTAGAATAAGAAAGAATTTACGTACAAGAGCATATCACCTTCTCTTAAGCATATCCATACCTTATTCATTCAGTTCCATCAATTCACATAACGGTGTTACTACTAATACAGATAAACTATACATATTGGACTCGTTATGCAGCAAACCTACGTTTAACACAGTTACTATCTCATAAATAAAGCTGAACAATTAAGAGTAAAACCGATACAATTCTACATGGCATGTTTCATCTTAAATCCAATGTTACACAGTGTAAGCCAATTTATCACGTTACTACGTTCACTGCTTCATGTTACTACCACAAATTTTATCAAATGCACGTAACCACGTTCAAATGTACCACGTCATAGTTATTTAATCCATTCCATTCCCATGTCAATACCATGTTAATTCACTATATCACATTTCCACGGTAACCTCTATAACATCCAAACTTACCATTGTTGGTTTTTATATACATTCTGACATCAACATAAATTATACATAACATAATATAAACAACCAATATCATCCACAAAATAACCTCATTCATATCAATACACATGAGTTGCAAATTATAAATAAATCTCATACTTCACAAATAAATTATCGAATCCGTTCCTAACACAAGCGCTATTCTCGCCACAGGTATCTTCATGCTCAAGCAAGTTACACAACAAAAACCATTCAACATGTTGCTAGGTATGCTGTTCTTAATCATGGAATTCATAAATCACATATGCCTATACCGTCAAATAATCTCGAGTTCACCAATATTACCCGTAAACGTGCTAGAAACGGAGCATAAATTATTTATAGAAGCATGTAATGCGCTCATTGATAAGGTTAAGCATTTACTCATATACCAAATAATGTATAGCATAGAAGCCAATTTCTTACAACACCATAATACATTTTAGCATTATTGTCATTAACTCGTTATGCAAAATAATTGAAACATGCATACATAATTTCTTATCATACAACATCTCATACTTACACAAATTACTTTCCTAACAGTTAGCATTGTGTTCGATAAACCAACATTAAAAACATGCTTCAAACATTACTAAATTGCCACCCATGCTCATACTATTCTCATTTAACATTTACTTCATACCTTAAGCCAATCGCAAAACGATCTCCATATTTCAAACCATACTATTACATACTTGACATGTTAAACCACACAATATTTTATACCCCCTCACCATCTCCTAGTAGAATAAGGCTTTGAGATTTTTGGATGTAAAGCTTACTTGTCATAAACCACATAAAAGCACACATCTGCAAGTACGATAAGACATGTGGCCACTTCGAAAAGAAAAGACAAGCAAGTAATCACTTAACCACGTTATGAGCTATTATACCTTTTAGAAAACATAGAGAGTCATTGAAGTAGGAGAATCGGAATTAAGTCCAAAAGGCAAACAATCAATTTACGAGAATTGTCACAATCCAATTGGTCCAAAAGGAATTGTATTAGCATTTTGTCGCAAACCAAGGTCAAGTTACAAACACATAATCAGCTTGGCCACAAACAAACATTACTACATTACCAAAGCTTACGTCAATGCCATTCACCATACATCGCAAACTTTCTCCTTGACTCAATAACTCATCAACTTTAGTTCCTCTTCACACTCCATCACAATCACATATAACCATATGCCTTTGTCACAAAACCATACCACTCATAAGGTGGTACCCTCCATCCCATAAGATCTGTCTAACTCATGCATTAAGACCAAAACATATGTAAAACAAGGTGTTAGAAAGTAAAAGAACATCTTTGTAGACATTACGACATCTTAGGAGGTAAAAAGGTAAGCATAAGATCATAACAGGGCCACTAGGTTGAGTAATCAACATACTTGGTCGAGTAGAGGACACTCGGTTGACTACTCATGTTACTCGGCCGAGTCTCTCACTCCTGTAGCTGACCAGAAATTCGCAGGGACTGTACTCGGTCGAGTACCCCTGGTACGCGGTTGAGTATCCTGCACTCGGTGGAGTACCTCTGCAGTTCTCAGCAATGACCAGTTTTCGTAAAACATTTATATCAACCTCATTTCTTGGTCATTTTGAGCGTGTACCTATCGATAGAATCGTAAGAGGACAAGCTATCACCTCCAATTGGAATCACATCAATATAATTCCTAGAACTCGACTTATGACCATTTAAAGACAAGCCTTCTATAATCCGACTTCATACAAATCAAATTTTCTTAACAAAATAACTTAAATATCAATAAGGCAAACAATAACAACTCAGTACTTTTAAAACCAGCATATAGGTGAGCTTTTACCATACTAACAAGTAAATTAAACAAAACATTCATAAATACTACACATGCTAGAACTCACGTTCATCCTCTCTGACCACATTCATGCTCATACTTCCCAACCGAATAATCACATCTCATAAAAAATAAAATTCAAACCAAACATATCACAATTTGGTACTATGCACATTGCTCCTCCACTTACTCATGCCAATCATATTACTCGTCAAAATACACATTATTCCACATACCCATAGTAATGCACATAAACTACTACATTATTCAACTTTCACATCACTCCTAACCAAGATACACATCACAACACTTCCAATTCAAGATACACATACACCACTCTATTCATGTACATATAAACACACACACACACACACACACACACACACACACACACACACACACACACACACACACACACACACACACACACGTAACGATTACCTTAACACACCCCGCAGTTACCGGTCGAGAATGTAAGGGCTATAGTGTGATTTCATGATGTCTCCCAAATCTTTGCGGTAGCTCCTAATAATTCTCAAACGGGTTCATTTTAAATAGACACCCAATGTTCATTTTGTTCGTTGGTTTTAGGTTCCAAAATCGTCGCTCTGATACCACTTTGTAACACCCCTACTTACCAAGGAGCCTAAACTAGGCCTTCCCTGATAAGCAAGGGCTCTACCATCTCTGTTGCCGGAGGTAAGTACATATCAAATTGACCATCAAAAACATTTAATACATTCATCACAAGTTACGACGAATATTGAAAGACAAAATAACTATAAATATTAAAAGACTAATAAAACTGATGACGCTACTAGAAACTACAGACGTCACTATGTCAGACGATCTCCCATCCCAAAGTAACACCAAACAGCAAAGCATCCATAACATCAACTAAACCTGCAATCAGCCTACTCACCATCCCCGAATGGATCATCACAATTTTGAAAACATAAACGGGGTCAGTCAACTATACAATAATAAAATATAACAGTAGAACATTGCATTCATCGCAAGTGTAACCAATCATCCCATACTCCATAGTAACCAGTAACTGACTACACACTGGGTGGTGTATTCCTGCCAGATTACCCTTCCAAGCTTAGAAATTTCAGGTGTAGTGGTTACAGGGACCTTCCCACCAATCTTAGTCTCAATTGCAGTTAATCGAGCTATGAGCTACTCCAGTGTCTCACTCATCTTAGTCACAAGTGCTTCAAATGTCATTTTCCTGGTCCGGACCGGCCTTTCTATAAAGAAACCCCGAACGAAACCAAAATCTGAATCAAACCTCTGCACAAAGAAGGACTCGACTCACAGACTCAAACTTTGACTCAGACTTGACTCAAAGACAGACTTAGAACCAGGAAATGAGCTAAGTGGCTCATTTGTAGGTGGTCACCCGCGAGGGAGAGGGTTCTTAGACCTAACTAGGACTATGACCTGACTCAACTGACTCTTGACTTGGACTTGACATTGACTTGGAGTGACTAAACCGTGATTGAACCAAACATGGCCAAGGGTTCGAAAATGACGCCCCATTGTGTCCAAAATAGGGAGTTTTGTGGTTTGACTTTGACCAAATAGTGGACATACATGACTTGGACCCAAAAGGTGACTTGGGTAACCCACTAGGATTGTGTTTAGCCAGAAAAAAGGTTCACTTGAACCTTAGACAAGACCAATATAAGCCTAACTAGGCTAGACACGACCCAACTGACTCATACTCTATTCTAGGTTTGGGTTAGGTTTGGAACATGGTTCATTGGAATTTGAAATTTAAAAGAATTGAATTAAAATGAGCTTTTAAACGGGCAACATGCCGACTTATAAAAAGCTAATTTTGGTCAAAATTCTAATCCTAATTCGGCAGTACTTTGACTTGGAAAAGGGTTCTTTTTTCAAAAGAGGTAAATTAAAAAACGTTCGGGATTGCCTAATCCTTAACGGGCAGCATTTCAGCTTGAAAAGTTCTTTTTTAAAAAGAGGTAAGTTCAAAAGTTCGAGATTGAAAAATGGTTTGAAGTTATGAAATGTTGGGCCTAGAAATTTCGAAAAAAAGAAGCAAGTGGACGGATTTTTTTTTTCGAAAAAGAAAGGCTTCGATTTTGAAAATGACACAGGAATCACATAGCACTTAGTCATTCACATTTTAGGGATGCAATGTATTAGCCTAGACTCTTCTAAGCCTCGGTCGGTCCTCTAAAAATGGGTTTATGCCAATGAACCCACATTGTTAGGTAACTGACTACCGACCATAGTCCGTGACAAATGGTGAGATGACGTTGCTAACCTTGGTAGAACCACCTGATACTTAAATCGGGCATAGTGAACGTCACTCCCCTGTCTTGAAATCGACCCAAGAGGAGGAATGGTTTAATCTTAAATTCTCAAATGGGTTTATGCATGATTAACATAAAGAAAAAGAAGCATGTGATAGATAATCCTAATAGCCATTACTTTACTTTTCAAGTTTCATTATCCCCAGCGGAGTCGCCAAATTGTGGATGAGGAAAATCGCCCACGGGAGTGCCTTTATTTCATAAAAACATTTTTAGCCTTTTTGAAAAGAGTCGCTACTAAATTTTTAAATGGAATTTAGAAACCAAATTAGAGATTTTAGGTCCTTGTGAGATTACGTGTTGGGACGCTTGATTAATTTTATTAATTAACAACCAACCCCGTCCGTTACAATAATGGTCTCTACTAAGCAAAGAAATGACTATTTGGCTATGTAACACATGCGACTATGCAATCGTTGTTTTAAACCCTAACATGTGAATGTCATTCTATGTCGATTTAATGCACATTTAACTTGTCAAGTTATTTTAGCATGTGAATGTTCATTTAAACTATTCTAGTAAAAAGTAAACATCCAAAAGAAATATTAGAGAATTCTTACTCTAGCTGCGCTGCAATGATTGTCAGTTCATAGCAATAAACATAATAAAGCTAATAAACAATTAAACATATCAAATTGCAAACAACAGAGGCAAGAAAAGGCCTTTTGGCCGAGACACCATACACGGCCACACAGCCTAATGGGGTGCATTCTCATCCTATTCTAGGTTAAGTCGGATTCTAAATGTGTAGCATGATTTGATGCATAATTACATAAGGAAATAAAACATTAAATCAAATAAAGATTACATAATTACAGAGCATTTGAAAACAAGCAACAATTGACAAATCCTAAGTCAATAGAAAGAAAGGGGCACACGGCCCAAGGTAGTCGAAACACACGGCCAAAACTAAAAATTAGATGACCCGTATTAAAACATGCGAGTTGCTATGGTAATCACAACATATTATTATTTCATAATAAAAACATGCAATAATAATTAAAACGATCTAAAAGGCAAATCTAAACATTCTATTTAGACATTCAAATAAACATGTGAAAGCAAATTAGAGAACATATACAAACAAGATCTAAATTAATTACATGTTGTATCGAATTGCAAATTGTAAAATCGAGTTAGAAAGACGAGTTTTTGAAAGATGAAAGAGGGACGAATTGAATGAAATACATATTGGATGTATATATATTGATTTGATATTTAACAAATTAATTATATGGATCTAGATGCATGCATAACAAAATTAGATGTAAAGAAGAAATTTTACTTACATATAAGAAATTTTGGATATAATGGGCACAAAAAAAGTCTCCTACTTTGAATGTTCTTGAGCTTATTGAAATGGCAAGATCCTCCAAAAACCCTTGATGATCTTCTTATTCAATATTATGAACAACTCCTCTTGGATTGTACCAAGATGCCCACTTCTTAATCCAATTAAAATCCAATACTAGAAATTGTTAATTGTTT
>VHZZ01022091.1:2091-17445 GCA_009801015.1 Silene noctiflora | reverse complement strand
TTGTGTCTCGCCTACGGCTGAAATGGGAAAATATTTGGGGCTTCCAACTGATATTGGTATTTCGGAGTGTGGTAAGTCAAAAAGAGATATTTTCAACTTCCTTATTGATAATGTTAAGAAGTGAACGTCCTCCAGGAATAGTCTTTTACTTTCGTCAGTTGGTCGCCTTTATTTGATTTCTTTCATCCTCTCTTCTCTTTTTACATATTTTCTATCGGTATTTAAAATGCCGGTAAGTGTGACTTCTAAGATTGATTCTTTATTGTCACAATTGTGGTGTAGAGGATCTACGACGTCTAAGGGTATCGGTTGGTGTAGTAAATTATTTTTAAGTCAACCGAAAGGTATTGGGGGACTGGGAATTAGAAATACTCGATGTTTTAATTAGGCTCTTCTTGCTAAAATTGGGTGGAATATGCTTCGTGATCCGTTATCTCTTATCAGTTGAACTATTGAAGTTGAGTTGGGTCTTGATTGGACTAATTGTATTAATCGCGTTAAGACAGTCAAGAGTAAGGACTCATGGATCTGTAAAAGAATCCTTTGGGGTGCTAAAATATTTACTGAGCACATTGCCTGGATGGTTGGTTCTGGGTCTAGTTTAAATGTTTGGACTTCTCCTTGGGTGGATGGCTCAATCTCTATTCCGAAACATTATGACCTTTTGCTTGTTGAACCTTCCCTTAGTAATTTGAGATTTAAGGACCTTATTTCTGCAAACAGTACTTGGAATGTTGACATGGTAACGTGTTTATTCGAGGATTCTTTCATTGCTAAAATTTTGGCCATTCCGTTAAGTAAATAAAACAAAGAAGATTTTAATTTTATAAGGTGTCAAAGAATGGTAATTACTATGTCAAGAAAGGCTATTTTGACGTGTGGCAGGGTTATTGGAATTCGAAGGCTTGTGTTAAAGACTTGTTTCGTATTTCGTCAGGGTGTAGGGCTTTTATTAAAAAATGGTTGTGGCATCTCCCTGGACATAAAAAATGGATTATTTTGCTCTGGAAAATTCTTACACAAACTTTATCTGTTAGGCGTGAATTCAAAAAGAAAGGTATTGGTGATGTCTTGGTTTGTTGTCTTTGTGACCGGCAATGTATTGAATCTTTGGAACATTTGTTTCGGGATTGTGAGTTTGTGTCGAGACTATGGAGTGCGAATCATCTTGGCATTAATGCTAATAGTGGCTCAAATATTACCATTCAAGAATGGATTATTAATTGGCTTAACTTATTATTAAGAAAGGAAAATAGTATTGATGGGGTTATTTCTTTTCTATGCACTATTTGGACTATATGGGTCACCCGGCATATGCATGTCTTTAGTAATGAACCTTTGTCTCCTTTTGGCTCGATTCGTTTGTATGAGCATGAATTGAGTTTGATGATATCTGCGGAAAAGGAGAGAGCGCATTCAAGGAAAGATTTGAACAACACCTATCTTTTGGATGATGATGATTTTAATTTGAAGGTTCTTCATAAAGGTAATATTTTTCCTTTATTAGCTCGGATTTGTGTGAAAATCATCATCTTATCTATACAGATGCTGCTTAGCGATCGAATTTTTCTTCGGGTTTGGGATGGGTTGTTAAGGATAGTAATGATTTTGGACATTCCTTTTCCTAGAACTTGAAGTCAAATTGCTATGCGCAATCTGCTTCTCAAGCTGAAGCATCGACTATCCTGGAAGCTCTTAATTGGGCTAAACGACGCAAACTTCTCCACGTGTGTGTTTATTCGGATTGTATGCAGGTTGTTGCCCAATTATTGGGTTTTATTCCGGTTAACATTGACACTAAAGTCATTGTTAGTGACATTCTAAGGGTAGGCTGTTATTTCCATTGTCTTTCTTTTTGTTATGTTCCTAGAAGTTGTAATAAAATGGCTCATAAATTAGCTAAGAGAGCCATTAATATGTAATAATATTATTTGCCCATATGTCAAAAAAAAAAAAATTTTAAAAAAAGACACTATGATTTTATGAATGTTAATTATCTTTCATTGACCACTTGGTTCTATCTATTATCATTGGTATACAACAATAAACCATAATTTTTTCTATTATTATCTTTTACTATTATCTGAAAATTGTTATTCTAATCACAAACAAATCTGTAAATGTTAGGAGTAGATCTGTTAAAACTGAACAGACCCGAATAACAAGACTCATAGACTCGATCACCCGAATTGAAGACTTTATTTTGACCTGTAACCCAAATTGACTCTAGATAATAATGTTTATTGTTTCCTAATAACTATTATCCATAAATAATTTGATAACACAGACTCAAAAATGACCCAAACATGAAATAACATGACCTGATTGAATCAGACCCTAGTTCTTGCAATACCAAAAGTGTCCCGACGTGTATTGACCCAGTTAACCCGCTTGTCAAGTCCGAAATAATAGTATTAAAACAAGTGAACTAGTTTGACAAATCGATCGTAGCATGAAAGAGCTTCTAGTATGTCCTCACACTAATTCGCCCATGCTTGTTTTAAGACCATTTATATTTGATCAATACTTCGCATATGATACTAAACAAGGGGGCCAGCAAAAGAGGTCATTTACCCTGCAACAATTTTTTTTCAATTTTTTCCTAATTAAATCCTATTAAATTACTAGCTAGTTTTCATCGCACAAAATTTCCCTAATTACAAACTATGTTACATCACTGAACACACTAATCTAATAAGTGATTATCCTGAGTGATTATCCCATCAACTACATTAATTCTTAAGACATTCAAGTGATTAAGTTAGTGAAAATATCACAACTACGGAGCTATGTTACTCTAATGAGTCTATAAGTATTAGACACGACACGGTTTTGGAGTATCGGATATGGGTATTTTTTGCGAAGTTTTCAGTTTTTTTTTGTCAAAAATGAAATGTCTAAGTATCGTATCATATCCAGATACGACAGCTAAGTGAAGTGTCGGAGTAACATAATTATGGAGTAGATGTTGACAACTATTTTCATTTTCATGTGAGTATTGAGTGAACAGTAAACACTAATGTAGACATATCAATTTTTGTGGCCATACAAACACTTTTGAAGGTATATTATGTCAAATAATTAGAAACCTTTTAATAAAATAAACTAAGTAAAGATATAATGTGGGGTTAATACTGAGATACCCACTACTTTAGTTACATTATTGTATTATTGTACTTACATATGTCATTACCAAAACAATTACAGTAAATCAAACAATTTATGACACAAGATCTTCAAGGTCCAAGATATACAGCAGACAACCCACCCAACACAAGTAGGCCAAAATTAAACCATGGAGTCAACTACCTTATCAAAGTCCTAACTATACCTTAAACATTACCCCTCTTACTCTATACATCATCTTCTTCTTCTTCTTCAATTATTGTATCTTGTTCCATTTACTACTTATAGAAATGATCAGATTATATTGTTTCTCAAACTGTAATTACTTGATATTCAAGCTAACATTTTTCTTGCAGCTCAAACTTTACTTTTCCTTATCAGCTAATCATTTTGGAGATTGCATACCTAAAAAATGTGGTAATTTGAATATAAGTTATCCTTTTTATATGATTGATAACCAATATTCATATTGTGGGTACCCTGGTTTTGAGGTCTCTTGTAAAGATAAGTTTCTATATCTCAATATTTCTGGTGCTAGTTATGTGGTTAAGAATGTTTCTTATGAAGAACAGACCATTCAGGTGATTAATTCAATGTTAGAGTCATCTGCTGGTAAAATCGCGTGTTCCGGATTACTGCAGCATCTTAACTTTTCAGTTAACAATGATAAGTTCAAGTATAGTGGTAACCATACTGATTTATTTTTGCTGTCGAATTGCCCACAAAAGGTATTGCATGAAAATTCGCCGAATTGGGTGATTTGTGGAGCTGTAGGAGTGTATCAGAATGAATCAAGATTGAAAGAGTTGAAAGGGAAGTGTAATGGGGTGGTATCAGTGCCTTATGAAGGTAAAAGAATGAAAAATGGGAATGTAACAGAGATGTTAGAAGAGGGATTTTCTCTGAAATGGATGGCTAATAATTGCAGTGCTTGTCATGAGTCAAAAGGGCAGTGTGGTTATGATCAGACTATCAACACGTTTAGTTGCTTTTGCCCTGATAGGACTCATGCTCATCAGTGTCTTCCTCCTCATACACTCAAAAAGAGTAAGTCTCTTCTATATCTTGATCAATTTCGCTGTCTTTCAATTGATTACTGCTGTTGCGGAAGTTGTTAATATTGAAGATTGTCACTATATGGACATTAGATGTCCTTCTAACTTGAGTTATTAATTTTGATGCTAACGGGTTTCAAACTCAGATCATGAGTACCATCACGATAACTAGTTTAGCTGGCATTTGTTAGTTTGAGTTGTGGTTATACATTGATAGTCCTAGTACACGGTAGTTGCTTTATGTTACTGTGGTGTGTTTTGAACTTAGGTAATACTTGTCCAGTCAAAGCTCTGACTTTTAGGATTGGTTATATCATATATGAGGAAAATATCGATGATGAATATTCCTTTTTAATTATTTGAGGTCTTTGTCACAGATTTGTTGGTTTCTGACAGTGTTATATCCCATATAATCCCTTTGGTCATTTTTAGTTTTAATTCTGATAAATTTCGAATATGGGTCATGAATACCACAATCAATGACTTTACCCGATAAGCTAGCTAATATCTGTGACGCATATTATTGTGACAGTGCCTCGTGCATGAGAGATGCATCCCTGAGCACTCAAAGTGGCAGGAGGTATCTAGCTTAACCATTGTGACAGTGCCTCGTGCATGAGTGATGTTTCTTATTCATAGACGCCGAGTTCAGTTTCTAACTGTACTGTCTGTCTATCCTCCTAGTACTGATGTGTTTTAATGGTTCTTTCAGAGTAGGTTTTCTTTAATATAAGTTGGTATTATAGTAGTGGTCTAACAAAAAAGATTTGATAAAGCGGAAGTAAATGATCGATGTTGATCATTATATTGATCTCTAAGACTAATGCCAAACACACACAGCTCAACTCAAGAACCTCAAAGTTTCTCTTATGATTGTACGTCTATTTGTTTCTTCTGTTGTGTAGCACTCTTGCCTTAATTTTTTACAATTTAAAGGAGCGATTGGGCAATCAACGAGATTTATGGCTAAACCCTTAGTTTTCCTAGGCTATGTTCTTCAACTTATCGTTTTACTAATAGGTGGTAAACATGTAAAGAGTTGGGATTCTAAGGAATTGTTTTACACATGAACAAAAATATATTACATCCACAATTTCATCAGGGGTCATTTGAAAATCTTTTTTCTAAATAGATGGCAGGTTTTGAGGAACTATTGTTTCTGTCATTTCTGTTCTTTCCGCATCATTCTCGTTTGTTTTAGGATCCTGTTCTCCCTCTCTCTACTTCTTTCATTATGTAACCAAACATTGATCTTTCCATACGATGGTTCATGTAAACTATCTTTTCAGAACTAAGGCTTTGATGTTGCAGTTGTGATCTTGCTGTTGCTTGTTGCCTTATATAATAAAGACTTATCTTGACTTATTATTGATCTTTACAAAGTCAGTGTAGGCATTGTAGTGTATAGGAAATGTCGTGTGCCATGCCGACAAAGTGAAGTGTTGAAGTAACTTAGATGATCATTGCTTCTGTACTAGCACACAACTGTTTATTTTTCTTAGTTTCCAATGTTGACTGATCATTTTTTTCGTTGCAGAGAAGAGGCACCTATCTCTTATTTTGGGATTAGGTACAATTTCAGAAAATTTTAAACATACTTCAACAAAATGTAGCTTCAAAATCCTAAACAAACTAATTCTAGCTGCTTAACTTTCAGTCATAGTGAGTGGTCTACTCATAGTTGCAGCATTCATAGCCATCTGCTGGTGGAGGAAGAAGCTCAAATCGGCTGGTTCAAAGTATGTTTCAAGGAGTAACTCCCTTGACTGTTCTCCATCAGACATTGAAAAGGGTAATATATACTTTGGCGTGCCTCTCTTCTCGTACAGTGAACTCCGAGAAGCTACTGACAATTTTGATGAATCCAAAGAGCTTGGAGATGGAGGCTTTGGAACTGTTTATTATGGTAAGCTTGTAATTAACTATCTCACTTTCTACTCCCAAAACTCAGCCTCCAAAGAAAAATGAATTAATAAAATATTTGGATTTCAGGCAAACTAAAAGACGGAAGAGAAGTAGCGGTAAAACGCTTGTATGAAAAGAACTACAAAAGGGTAGAACAGTTCATGAATGAAGTACAACTGCTTACTTGTTTGAGACACCATAACCTTGTGTCACTCTATGGTTGCACATCCCATCATAGCCGGGAACTTCTCCTTGTGTATGAGTATGTCTCTAATGGAACTGTAGCGGATCATCTGTATGGTGACAAGGCAAAAGACGGATCCCTCTCATGGTCTGTTCGACTCAAGATTGCCACAGAAACAGCCAACGCTCTCTCTTACCTACATGCTTCTGACATCGTTCACCGCGATGTTAAAACTAATAATATTCTCCTAGACAGTAGTTTTAGTGTCAAGGTTGCTGATTTCGGACTATCAAGACTCTTTCCGAATGATGTAACCCATGTCTCGACAGCTCCTCAGGGGACTCCTGGGTATCTAGACCCGGAGTATGGCGAGTGTTACCAGCTCACAAATAAGAGTGATGTCTATAGCTTTGGAGTTGTCCTGGTTGAGCTCATATCTTCCCTTCCTGCCATTGACTTCAACAGGCATAGACATGAGATCAACTTGTCAAATTACGCCATGACTAGAATCCAACGGTGTGCATTTGAGGAGTTAGTGGACCCGAAACTAGGGTTTTCATCAGACGACAAAGTGCGTAGGATGACTACCTCAGTCGGTGAGCTAGCATTCCAATGCTTACAGCATGAGAAAGAATTCAGGCCATCTATGGATGAGGTTCTTAAGATTTTGAAGACGATCCAGAGTACTGATTACGAAGCATTGCTAGTAGAAGAGCAGGCAAAAAATGATACAGGTGAGACAGTTACCGGTGTACAAACTTCACCTGTAAAGGATATCCATGCTAAGCAAGTGAGCGATCAAAAGCTAAGCCCACCGTCGCCAATATCGGTGATGGGTGAATGGAGTAGCAAAACTACTACACCTAACACCAGCAATAGTATCTTGTAGAAAACATATTTATACTGAGGCCCTAATGTATTGTCATGAAATTTCTTTTGCTTGTAGAAATTAGAATGATGAATTTCTGACTCTTGCACATAACTATGATGTTGTACTGTAGGAAATGTACAGAGAAGATGAAGCCCTAAGAAGTCGCAAAGACACATCATACAGTTGACATCTTTGAAAGGGTTACTGGTGTTTTACTTTTGTCATAAATATGTTGACATCATGTGGTGAACTCGTGCAATTTACTGCAACTGAAAGATGTAAATAATGTGAACAATCATTGGTCGTGGTTATTACCGTGCTCTTAAAAAGGTAGGATATCAGTCCTATACATTTGATGAGAAGGCAACTTTTTTTTTTTCTGAAGAGCGTATGACTTGGATAACGATAAATGGATGTATGACTTGTATAAGGATAAATGGACGATCAAGAGGCTTGAACAGAGCATGCGTAACTTTTTGGATTTCTATACTCAAATAAACATATTATATGATTTATATCATTATTATTATTATAAACTTGTTTATTCAATTTGTAGTCAATTAGTAAATGAAGAGTAATAAAGAAATTTGCATAACGGATTAATCGAAACTTGGAAAGCAATGGACGTATTTAATGCATTAATAAATTGGAGTCCCAGCAAGGGCAAAAGCAACAAAGAGAGATCACAGAAGTCTTGTGTTCACAATGCAAGGCGCCAAAGCTGTCGCTGAGTCTCTATCCAAATCAAAGTTTACCAGGTTTTGTAATCATTCAAACATCTTTGTAGTTTAACAGTATGTTGTTGTTGTTGTACTTTGGAAGACAATTCTACCTGATAAGCCAATATATCAATTTTGTTATAATCTTAGTTAGCTATGGGAACGCATCTAGAACAACGGCCAAAAGTCGTGCAATGATTTGGACATATCCAAGTCACATAATTATTCAATGAAAATAACAAATACTGTAATTGAATAGGTCAAGTCTCGGGGAATTTGGGAATGCTTAGTCCGACAAGAAACTCAGTAGATTACATCTTCGTATGCCACGTTACATACTCGCATTTACTATATTGTTCTACACATTTTATAGCGCATTTGTGGATGCCATCAAACAATGCGGAGTATGAAACAACAACAATCGTTTTAAGGCAATTATTAAAAATGGTACACAATGTCAAATTATTGTACACCACTAGAGACGGGAGTTGGCACACGGGCTATTGGACTATCACGTTTCAGCATGGTCCACGATTCATTTTATCACGACACGGAATTGGCACGGTCCAACACGATATGACACGTTATGGGCGTAGGACGTGCCAGGGCCGCCATTTTCACTTGACTGTCACGACATGAAATCCACTTTCATAGGCCTTGGCCGTGCTATTTTCTCCTCCAGGCACAGTGGACCGGCAAGAGGCCCAGCCCGCTTCCATCTCTAACCACCACCCAATTATCCTTTAAAAGGACCAAGTTTTAAAGACTCATACACATGGAAGGGGAGTAGCATTTATCGACTCCCCTAAATCTAACACGGTCCTTTCAAATCATATATCACTTATGGTGCAAGGTATAGTAAATATACCCGGATCACTGCACTTGGGAGGGATTTTAGGCTCACCTCAGCTCATTTAAGCTCTATTCATCTCAACCAGACCTGCCAAAATAAACCCCGAAAAACAGATTGAAAATAGCGGAATTGATAACCGACTGAACACCCAATATGAGTAACCTGAATAATACCCCCCAAACCCGACTCAATCCAAATCGAACCGAATTTAATAATAACCGAACAAATTTCAATCCAGTTTAGCTTTATTCAACACTCCTAAACAAAGCTCACTCCAAAACAAAGCTCAACTTAATTTAGTAGCTTTACCATTAGCCTTTTTCAAACCCCATTCCTTTTAGTAATTGTACATAGTTCTATCAAAAACTTGGCAGGACTAGAAAGAATTTTAAGCAAATCAAGTAAGGTAATATTTACCTCGTATTTACGAAAGAATATTAGTGCCGTGCTCCTTGTTGGAATCCTTCAAGGCCAATCACTCAATTTTGTTTAAGATACTGTCACACTCAGATAAATTAATTAAATAGCCATAAAAAAGAGAATGAATGTAATCAGTGATACAGTAGTCACAACTCATAATTTGCAAATAATTCCCCATTCCATACTTTTCACCATTATCCAAAAGTCTATACTCCGACTTTGAAGTCAAATGCGTGTGTAACATCCCAACAAATAAACAAATACGAACTGCTCCTTGAATATGATGGAGTAATACATTTATAAGAACTTAACCAAACAATCTTCATTTATTTCGCTTCAAACAGTAGTTCAGCTAGATATTTCAAGTATGGCTTCAATCGCTATTGCTCTCATCATTTTCTTGTCTTGCTGTCTATTACAACTCCCCCAAGGAGCACCAACTAGTTGCCCATCGTCGTTTCGCTGCGCAACGCTTGGCGTTCTTGGCTACCCCTTCACAACCAGCTTCAACCCAAGTTGTGGACTTTCTGTGCTCAACTGCACTGAACCCACTCCAACAATCGGGTTAACGAATTTAGGTCCATGGTACGATGTCCTCAACTCGTTCTCCAGTAACCGGAGTTTTCTAGTGGGTGACTATTTGATGCTTCATATGGTGAATGACAAATGCGATGTCATAAAAAACAGGTTTAGGCTTCCAAGTTCAAGTTCTGTTAGTTTTACAGTTTTGATAAATAAAACAGTATGGGATTGTCCAACGAATTTTGATGTTAAGAAAGGAAATAGAAGTGGGACCCTTCGTCGTTTGACGGATTGTCCATATCACAATGTTTATCATATGAATGATACTTTGGCTAAAATTCCAGGGTGTGATGTTGTTCAGTACCCTGCCGTAGTGATGGTGGATTTGTCTGACCAGTGTTCACAGTGCATCAGTGAGTCAGGCAGTTGTCAGGACCTTCCCAATGACGGCTTTCGATGCATCAATAAGCGAAAAGGTGACGCCAAGTTTCATATATTGAATTATTGATACTGTGAGGTGTTGTTTTCGGTGTTTTTACCAGTAACTTCTTGAACTTGTACTGATCAAACTTTATGCAGAACGGAGAAGATGGAAGCTAATACTCGGGTTAGGTAAGCACTTTCTTAATACTTTTCTATAACACCATTGTCTTAGTGACTCAAATTCTTCTGCTTATGGCGAGATAAGAAAGACCTGACGTATACAGCCTTGCCCTCATGTTTGGCTGTTTCCAGATGCCGCAGTAAATATACAATTTGCATGGTAAATGGTATGATTGGAGAAAGCTAAAAAATTGTGTTTTCTTTCTTCTAATTTTTAGGAATTTCAGCAGGAAGCATCGTCATCGTTCTCGTTGCGTTGCTTTGCTGGTATCTGAAGAAGAAAAAATTTAGATCACTGGGTTTGACTTCAAGGAACTTAACTCGAGAACCCAGAAGAATGAAAACAGACCTTGAAGCAAGCAAGGTGTATTTCAGTGTACCCATTTTCTCCTACAGTGATCTTGAGGAAGCAACAAATAATTTCGATTCCGACAGAGAGCTTGGTGACGGAGGATATGGAACTGTTTACTATGGTGAGTATGGAAGATTCACAGTTAACTGGCCAAATAGAGCTGATGAAAGGTCGTATCATGTCAGTGTTCGTGTTTGTGGCACTTATAAATGGTCAATAGTTCATACCCTTATTCTGAACATGGCCTGTTTTACTAGATAAGTTAGAGTCAATATCCTCAATCCTAAATGCGAATGTGCTTACATTGAGCTTATTATTCAGTCATGCTTCACAAATACTTGTTTGTAAATGGGTTAAGTTAGCTGTGTTCATGTCAATATGTCATGCAGCCAACTTGAATCCAACTGAAATTATTTTGTGATAAGTTTGTGCAAACCTTTTCCTCAAATTCAAAGTTGCTATATTCGTGCAGGGAAACTGAAAGATGGACGAGAAGTTGCAGTTAAGCGTCTCTACCAAAGGAACTTCAGACAACTTGAGCAGTTTATGAATGAGATTGAGATACTTGCTGGTCTACGCCACCAGAATCTCGTATCCTTGTATGGCTGCACTTCACAGCGTAGCAAAGAACTTCTACTAGTGTACGAGTACGTGTCTAATGGAACAGTGGCTGATCACTTGAATGGTGACCAATCAAAATGTGGCACATTAACCTGGCCCGTCCGCTTGAGTATCGCCATAGAAACAGCCAAAGCATTGGCTTACCTTCATGCTTCGGATATCATCCATCGGGATGTCAAATCCAACAACATTCTCTTGGACAGCAATTTCTGTGTAAAGGTGGCGGATTTTGGACTCTCCAGACTTTTTCCTATGGACGTAACTCATGTATCAACTGCTCCACAAGGCACTCCGGGTTACCTTGATCCCGAGTACCACCAATGTTACCAGTTGACAGATAAGAGTGATGTTTACAGCTTTGAAGTTGTTCTTGTTGAGCTCATTTCATCATTGCCTGCCATAGATATCTGTAGGGAACACGATGAAATAAACTTGTCGATCTACGCAATGAAGAGAATCCAGAGCGGTGCAATTGATGTGCTAGTTGACAATCGTCTCGGATTTGAGACAAATTGTAAAACGAAAAGGATGATCACACTAGTAGCAGAGCTGGCCTTTCAGTGTTTACAGCAGCGGAAAGAATTACGGCCTTCAATGGTTGAGGTAGTCGAGGCCTTAAAGACAATAGAATCTACAGATTGTGATGCTACTATGGCATCAAAAACTCGGGTGGAAGGTGACGACACCTGGCTGTTGAGAAATAAAGAAAGCCCACCTTCGCCTATTTCAGTTATTCAGAAATGGGGCAGTAGCAAGTCCATCACACCGACAGTAAGCAAATGACCTGCAGATAACACAAGTGTACATTAAGTATGTAAGATTTCATTTTTATGTAACCGCGTGCTATTTTGCATTGCTGTGAGTACAGATAAGACGCATCAAGTCACGAGTCCCACGACTATTCAAATAATATTTGTTCATAAGCATTCTTGCCTTGCCTAGCCTGGTCATCTGATAGTGTTTGAAACACTGAGCATTTAGAAACATTACGGCTCATAAACCAAAACTGCTATTTAGAAGACGATTTTTTTATGTTCCCACAGGCCACAGGTGTAACTTTTGTTACCTGGGACTGCGATATACCTAAGTGTGACTTGCTGTTAGCATAACTCAGATATCTATGTAACCAAAAAAAAAAAAGCATAACTCAGATATCTGAGCCTGAATGCCTGGTACTCGTAGTCATCTTCAAGTCCGTCATTTCATATAGCATATCATACTGTATGATAGATCTTGGATCCAACGTCTATTACCCACTTGCACAAATCCGAGTTAAGTTCAACTCCGTCATTCCACATAACATTATAGGTTCTAGCCCCACAGCTACTGTATGATTTAATACTTGGATCCAACCGCCTTTACCAATTTACTACTCCAGTTACTGATCAAACGTCCCCATTATTAAATGAGAGCTGCACAATAAGAGAGCTATGGTTAGAAAAATTGTGCAAATGGTTATGGTTTCCCACAGACCGTTCAAACACCAGATGACTATCATCACATTGATTGCCGACTTTCTTTAACATTGGAAAATGGCAATTGCAATAATGCTTGAACCAATACTTGCATGTTGCAAATAAGGACCTACACAATGGCAGATCGACAAAAAATGATGCCAGTCATTGTATTCATTATTCGTTCAACAAGAACGGTAAAGAACTTCCCGCTAATAAATCAGAAATAAATTGACAATCACAAAGGAACTCAGATTACAAATAATATTTCAACATTACATTCCTTTGATTCCAATATTTGTCCTTCAATATTAAAAAAAGGCAAATTTAACGAAAATAAGCCCGCCACACAACCTTAGTTTCCCGACAAGCTTAAACTTGCCTTGGACGAAGGAAGTAGAGGATTCATTTCCCCTCCCTCTCCAAATACTTCCACCTCTGTTTTGCTAAACTAGCTAAAGGAATCATCCTCTCCCTTCCCCTCTAAATCACCCTATCCAAACGCACCCTAGTAGCCTTGTTTGGATACCAAAATAGGAAGGAAGGGGTGGGGACAGGGAAGGAGGGGAGGAACTGAAAGAAAGAGAAGGGAAGGGGGAACGAAAAGAAAGAGTTTTCCCTTCAAATGTCTTATTTGTTGGACACGTTCTATTTTGCCTTAGAAGATGGAAATGCACGGCTCCAATTTCCCTTCACTCTATTTCCCTCCACTCCCATTTTACTCCCTAAACAAAGACAATCGCCTTCCTCTATCTCCCTTTCCCTCCAAATACCTCAATCCAAACACACCCAATACTTGTTGGGACTACGATCTCACCAGTCCATATACAGCTAACAATGCTTCATGATACTGTTGCTGATGATAGTTGCCTTGATTTCTGTTAGTATTGTTAGATTTCTGTTGAATTTGCAAGGCATTGTTAGGATACATTCATCAATAGTGCTCTCTCTATGCATCAGATTAAGATCAGTTTCACTTTCAGAAGTTGGGCTATTTCCTCCCAGAAATTATATCATACAGTGATGATTGTGCGAGCTAGATATCTCTAATTTTTGTAATTGAATTACCTGAATAAACATTAAATAAGTACTTTACAGACAGAGTTGAACAGCATCATACAGCAGGGGACCAGAATGCCAGTAAAAGTGTGAAGCAGATACCTTCGTAATGACGAAAATATTTAGGTTGTATCTGTCTCATAATACAAGCTCTCGTAAAAGATCAGGAAGATCGAAAATGAGACAGTGCTACAGTTGGTACGCATTTAAGACAATAACTTACAGGAACTCCATGTAGTTCTATAGAAGCACCGAAATGCCAACACTAAAGAGTTGAGACTACTACAATTTACAATAGAAATACTATTCCTATATATCTAAGATATGACCTCACAAATATTGAACATTCATACACAAAATCTACACAAGGTAGCACCATTCACAAGTAAGAATGCAATATCAGCCCAGCCAATGTAATAGACGAGCAACAAACTGGAAGGGAAACAATCAAGAAACTACTCCTTAGATCCATTGTGGTCACAAGTCCAATCCATTTAACGTTATGCTGCTCACTTACTACGACAATGGTTAGATAGTATTCAAACAAGCGTCTCACCCAAGATTCACGGGGAATTCTGGAGGAGACAATGTACAGGGAAAGTTCATTAGCAAGTCAAACAGCTTCCTATGAGAAGGGAAGCAATCAACCGTCTTCATCCTCTTCCGATCTTCTATATCAAACACACGAGCAAAAAAACGTTTTACTTCGGTGGTTAAATATCGGTCTTGCATTTTCGCTTCAGAGAAATACACACAATTACAATTACAACCAGGAATGTCCTTAGTTGAAACAGAGAAGCAACCCTCCTTGGCCAACAAAAAGACGCGATCACCCAACAATTTAACATCAACCCATCTCCCCCATTCTTCATCCAGCCTATAAATTCTCATATCAACCCTCTCAAAATCATCTACGAGTCTCTGCGACTGTCCATCATCATCATAGTACGTATCAACAACAAACAATTCCCCACCTGAAACTATCAGGTTTTTCACCTGACCAAGACCGAAAAGCGGGGGTGAAAATTGAACAAGAGTCATTGAGTTAGCATCAATCCAATAAACAGTACCCAAAGTATCAACCACATAATATTGACCCTTGTAAACGACAACATCGTCGTACTTTGTCCCTTCATTGCCCAAATTAGTCCAATTTTCGCCTTGAAATCGAAAACACCGTAACTCTCCTGCGTCATTAACAATAAAAATCCCACATTTCCCAAATAAAACAAATCTCTTCACCGTGATATCCAAGGTGGGCTTGTGCATATAGTATATAAAGCGGTAACTTTTAAATACTTGAACAAGACGCAAACTTAAAATGTTAATACTCTTAGTAGAAGCAACAGAGTCTTTTCGGAAACTATAATGTGAGGAAACTGGCCTAAGCGGGTCCATGATTTTGAATTTTTCAGAAGACGATGGAATTACCTTGATCAAAGACGAAGTGGTTTGGGTTTCGTCTTGGAGGATGCAGAAGAAGACGGGGGAGAGGACGGCGGTGACGCTAAGAGGAGGAGGAAGCTTGAAGGGTGGAGAGATAGAGGAGATGTTGGTTGATAAAGGGATGACTGATCTCCATGAACTGCAGATGGCTCTGAAACGGTATA